>JBBYHL010446087.1:0-56444 GCA_038381835.1 Adansonia madagascariensis
TTGTATCCTACCATCAAGGAATCTGTATTCTAATTAGTTACTAAAGTAGAGTTTAACTCTTATCACTAGAGTAGTTAGACTGAATAGGATTTACTTTATAATTTCACTTTAATAATTTGATTTAATTATCTTGGTCCATTTATTATCAAGTGGGTCACATAAAGTCCAATAATGACAACATTAACATGTCATCATTAAAAATTAAAAAATAAAAAACAAAATTTAGTATGCTAACATGGCAAATAATAGCATGACATTTTGCCACGTGCTAATGTCTTACTAGCTGATTCACTGTCACGTTAGTGATTGACTAAACTTTAGGTACCAATTTGACCTAAAAAATTTTTTAAGTATCAAACTGTCCTAAGCGAAATTATCACTATATTGCACTTCACATTTATTTGTTATCAATTTACCAATTTTTTACACTATATACAACAAAATGATATTTCTATGTATGATTAGCATTACACTTATTATTATTAAATTACCAATTTTTTAATTAGTTATAATATTTGAAAATTACAACTTAAAATTAATTACTTTTAATGCCTTTTTATCTAATTACTTTTATTATAAAAGCTATCAAACATAATAAAAAAAATAGCATTATTGCTGTCATAATGTGTCAAAAGCATCTGACAGCTAGATAAAAAAAAAAGTCATATATTATATTAAGTAGGATTAATCATTTATATGAATATTTTCTTTTAAAGGAATCTAACATTCGATTAAGGCATCTAAAAAGAATGAATTTTAATTCATATTTTAAAATTAGATTTAAGAATTTAGTTACTAGTCGAAAAAGATCAAAACTCTCCTCGCCCACAACACCTATCTTAAGATAGAACCTAATTAATCACCTCTTATCTTAAAGTCTTCGAAAAAATATATTAAACTTATCCAATTGGTTTCCCAATCAGAAGTAATTTTGTTAATAAGATGAAATCCGGCCCTCGTTTCATCTCAGATTGTTTTCGTCTCAAATTTTAATATATTTTTATACATAGTGATACTTTTTGTTAATTATTTTGATACATAAGCTCTATTTGATTACAAAATTTCGCATTTTTTTTTTAATAAATTTCTCCTGCTTAAAATTAGGTTAGAGCTAATGAAAATTATTTTACACATTTAAGATTAAAGAAGTAAACAAATTGAGCTACTTATGAATTATTTAGACTTGGCTGAAAGAACACTTGAATTAGAATCATTTAATATTGATTCCAGCTTAAGCTACTAAAATAACAAGTGAAATGCATTTCAAACTTTGTAATACTTGACAAGAACCTAATTATTGAGTTTTTGAAAAAAATTTTCCAATATTACGCATATGACTTAAATTTGAGTAAAATAATAGTACTTGAACCTTAATTGAATCAAGCTGAATAACTTGATTATTTCTCGATTGAGCTGAAGCACAAAAAGAGGCTTTGCTAAGTCTTGCAATTTCGTTCATCACTGTTGGCATATTTTGTAATTTAGTTTACCTTTTGAATAGATGATATGTAATTTTAATTTTATATATTTTCTTTGTCAAATACAAACTATAGTTATAAGATTAGTAAATTATATGCTTTCATAACGTATCTTGTAATTTTGTTTGCCTTTTGGTTATCAGATAATTATTTAATTTTTATTTTACATCTTTTCTTTCTGAATTACATATTATTCTTAACAAATAACTAAAATTTTTTAACTTTCATAATAAATCTTATAATTTCATTAACCATTTGAACAGGTTAATAGAAGTTATTTTATTCATTTTACATTTTTAAATTACATATTACTCTTTGTCAGATTATTAAATTTCTTGAATGTTTTGATGACATATGTGAAGAAAATTATATAATTTTCATTTCAAATATTTCCTTTCTAAATTACGTAATATTCTTGCTGGATAAGAAAATAGTGTAATTTTCATTTCAAATATATCCTTCCTAAATTATGTAATTTCTAAACCTTACTGGTGGCTCGCCAAAAGGAGCTTACCCTATAACTTCTCTTTCGGTGACTTTTAAACTAATTCACCTCATTGTCCTTGCCAAATAATTTCTGATGTCTTTATGAAAACTTTCACAGCTTAAAGTTTCTAATGATATTGAAAAATTTCATTGTCAAAGGAAATAGACCCTAAAATAGTTTTTGCAGATGTAGAAATTTTGTATATGTTAAAAAAATACAACATATTTAATAAATATAAATATAAAAATAATATAATAAATACGATATGACATATATAAACATAATTAAAACATTTAATGCATATATTATATTTATGTTTAAGATTTTAGTGTACTTATAATAACTCTTATTGTACTAATGTATTTAGATTTATACGACTAACATAAAAAAAAGCATAAAATGGGACACCTATACGCAAATAATCATATCTAAATTCATGGATACCCATATCCTTTTCTACAAGTTTGCTTTCACATCATTCTATTATCTCTTCCGATTTTTTAGCTTCATTCTAAATTTCTTAATATTGCATTTGAGAATTTGGATTTTAATCAATAGATTTGGATTTAAAAAATAGTGTAATTGTGTGATAGAACACAAATAGATGTAATATCTATGATTATTTTTTAAATTAATAGATTTATTGGATGACTATTTTGTAATGAATTTGAAATGCCTATAGATAGATGAAAATTGAGATTCATGTTTTAGAACTTTCAAATATATAATCATATTAAATTTTAATTAATTTATACATAATATATGCATTTCATTATCATAATTTATATATCAAATAAAATTTAAATTAAAATATTAAAATTCATATTTTCAAAATTTTCATTCATGTCCCCTCTTTGAAAAAGAGGGCGTGAAAAAGAGGGCGCATGTCATCAGTGACGTGTTTGTCATTAATTAACTTTTCTAATAAAGATAGATTACCATCACTCCATTATAAAAAATTTTAATAATTTATCATAGGAGCGTAGTCAATATATTGTTTGTGGCACGTTGGATTTTTTATTAGAAAGTTGTTTGGTTTGAAAAACAAATAAGTTCTTGGGGCAATCGGTTTTTTTCCGGAGATTATGACTTGAAATTTATATTTTCAACTTTAATACCACATGAGTCAAGTCCATGCAATTAGTTCTTTTGGAAGAGGTCAAGATCGGAGATAGTTTTTGTTTTTTTTTTTTTCCTTCGCCAAACAAAAAAATTGCTTTTAGAAAACAATAAAGAGTACATCAACTATATATATATATATATATATATGGCCATCACAATAGTAAATCAATTACACCCGATACGTAGTAGAGTATAGCATGAGGTTGTTATACACTCAAATTGAACTGAGTACGGCCTCACCTCCCATTAAAACGGAGGGTTTAAGGGTACGTTTGTTATGGTAGGATTTTGGTAAGGTTGAGTTGCAATGTGTTATATCAGTTACAATATTTTATTTTTTTATTTCTTTAAATATATTATTAAATAATAATACATAAAATTATTATAATTACATAAATATATTAAAAGTTACATAGATCTATATGATAAAAAATGTCAAAATTATTAATAAATATTATATTTATAAAAATTATATTATCTATTATATAAAGTATTAAGATTAGTAATATAAATTAATATTACATATTTTTATTATAATTATATATATACATTATTTGTTTATATAAATTATGATAAAAGATAATAAAAGTTGTAATACATAATTTGTTGTATTTACATAAAACTTTTATAAGTTACAAAAATATATTATTAATAGGAAATAGAAAGTAGTATTCATAAAATATTATAGTTACGTAAATTGTATTATTTATTACATATGTGTATCATCATAGGTAAGTAAGTCAATATTATATATTTTTATTACAATTACACTTATTGGTTATTTATTTAAATAAATTATGCTAAAAGATAAAAAAATTATAATACATAAATTTATTATATTTACAAAAAAACTTTTTTAAGTTACAAAAATATATTACTAGTAGGTAATAAAAATTAGTATTACATAAAATATAATAGTCACATAAATTATTTTATCTATACATTTATATTATATATGTAAATATTATCTATTATATTACGTAAATCATATTTACACATATACATTATATATTACATAAATCATTACAGTATAGGTAATGTTTATATGTCATATATGTTATGAGTAAAGTATTTGTATAAAGAATTTTTGGAGGTAAAATTTGTATGTAACAAATTACATAAAAATATTATTGAGTCATATACAAATATTATAGAGTCTATAATGTATTTACGTAGAACATTCTTTTAGGAAAATTAAAGATAATTTTCTCAAAATAATTTTTGATTTTTATTAAGTATATTATATATTTAGCAAATTAATTCTTTTTGTAACTTTTGAAGTAAATTTTTTATATTCTTATTTTATTAATATAATTTTTAATATTAGTAATAAATATATTATATTAATAAAAAATTAATTCACAATAAAATTTTTACTTTTTATTAGTTAAAAATAACTATTATTAAAGATTACCGAAATTATACATAAAAATTATAATTTATATAAATGAGAAGAGTGCAAGTAATGTTTGTATATAATATGTGTTTATATAATTTATTTATGCAGAGAATTTTAAAGTAATATTTGTATGTAACAAATTATACAAAAATATTATTGAATTATATACAAACATTGCAAAGTTACATAAAACATTATCTAAAATTATAATATATTTATATAAAATATTCTTTCAAGAAAATTAAATATGATTTTTACAAAATAATTTTTTATTTTAGTAAATATATTATCTATAGGAAATTATTTTTTTTGTAATTTTTGAAGTAAACAAATTTTTTGTATTTTTTATTTTATTAATATACTTTCTAATATTATTAATAAATATATTATATTAACAAAAAATTAATCTTATATAAAATTTTTATTTTTTATTAGTTGAAAAGAATTGCTACTAAAAGTTACTGAAATTACACATATACATTAGAATTTACCTGAGGTATTAGAGTATAGGTAATATTTATATGTAATATGTATTATGAGTAATATATTTTTGTAATTTGTGTTATGGAAAATATATATATGTAAAGAATCTTTAAATGTAATAGTTGTATGTAACAAATTACATAAAAATATTACTGGATTACATACAAACTTTACAGAATTACTTAGAAAACATTAATAAAAATCTTGACCGCGTAAACTAGTTACGATGTTTTTTTCTTTCAACGATTCAGATCATTTTTTTTCATCTAACAGTCATCATTAATCTAAGTTGATGAGAAACTTTTATTTGGGAGCTTATTTTTAAATTTTCCCATTGCATCTCTTATCTCTTTCCTTTTTTTTTTTTGGCTTATTCTTGGCAAGCCACAGATGTTGTTAGCCTAAAATAAACTTGTGGCTGATCAGTTGTCATTCATCCCATTACCTTTCCCTTCTCTTTTCCTTATTTCTTCTTCGTTTTCTCTCTTGCACTATTTTTTTTGGTAATCCATGAATTTTTAGTTTTTAATTTCTATTTTTTAATCTTTTGCTGATTTGAAAATTTTAACACTGATTTGAGCTTATCACATAAAAATTTTATGTTGATCAATCATATCAAGTTAGTAGTTATGTGACAACTTTAGTGTATTATAGTAATTAGTTATTGGAATACAAGTTTAGACACTTAATCATATTTTTTAAGTACCAAATTATTAGGGTGTAATTTAGGGCGAGTTTTGTTAGAAACTTTATGTCTAAAAGATTAAAAATACTGCAAAACATATAAACTGGTTAGACAATATTGCTATGAATTAATAAAAAATTACAAATAAAATTACATAAAATATGTTATAAAATTCAGACAACTAATTTTATCTAACCGAGTCAAGGTTTGCAACATCTGACCTTAAGATGTTTATTGCTTGCCCAAATGTGCTCAACAGATTCTGCAATATGTCTTCCAGGGTTTCTCGATCTTATTACCAGTCGATAGCACTTTGAAGCAGGAGCAAGGTGAAACAAAAATATGGTACGATTTTCTCTCTTGAAAATGAGATAGCATGTGAAGTTACAAATTGGATGAAAAGCCTTCCTTTTTTTTTCTTTCCTAGATCAACCTTTTAAAAGGATTGCTTTTTACCTTACCTCCAATTTTTTCTTGAAGTAGACCAATTAAAACCAACAGTCTCAGACCATGGCATTAAACCCATAAAACTTATGTTTCCATCATTAACAAGAAAACAAATTGTTTTAAAGTTACAACAGTTTCAAGTCAATGGTATTAAAGCCATAAAACCTACGTTGCCATTATTAGATTGTTCTAAAATTAAAACAATTTCAAATCTAGCTATGTTTCAAAACTAAAAAGTAGTTTAGACAAAATTAATGCTCAAAATTGTTATCGAATTGTTTTATCAGATGACAAGTTAACATTTTCTTTCTCTTGAAGCATGTAATTTGAGAGAAATTTCTCATTCACCTCGGATATCAATCGTGTAAATTAAACTTACACTGTATACCTCGACACATATATAAAATGACCAACTTCGTATAGATATATGTATTTTGTGTTTATACACTATTAAAATGTCATTGATATCCAACAATCCCCCACATGGATGGAAATTGTCTAATTAAAATGGCAAATTGACTTAGAATGAGAAAGAATACCTTTGAGAAGTTATTGCATTTGGATAAGTAGCTTTTGGCCTTGAACCTTCCATAGTGACAACTATCAAACTCACTCGACTAAGAAGTGAACTTAATGTCTTGAACTATTCAGCCTTTCATGTAAACCCAGACAATGGGTGTCACATAATCCCTCTTTAAACACCCTTGTTTCTCACGGTTGTGCTTATTTTGGCCTCGAACACATCCTGGTTTCAGAGAGTGCCCTAAAGAATTTAGCCTCATTAATTCTCATAGAAATGGCCATATTTCACACTCACATAGGGTATCCTGCCATACCTTACTTGATCTTGTCAAGCTATAAGAATCATTAAAAGCATAGCTTAACCTAACTCTTTTATAGGTAGCACTGATTCATCATAGGAATGGTTAAGAGTGTTTAACTCTTTTAGTGCTCTCACTAAGTTAGCATAATCTAGTTGTCCCCTTGAACCTAGATCTTAGGATCTCCAATCAACTAGGTTGGGTATCCATTATGTAACTTTTATTTTGTTGGCTTAAGTCTCATTCCCTCGATAATTTCAAGACCTGCTCTCTCGTTAAGCCTTTTGTAAGTAGATACACGAAATTATCCCTTGATTTCACATAATCAATAGAGATAATTCCATATGATAGCAACTGTCTTACTGTATTATATCTTCGACAAATGTGTCAAGACTTATCATTAGACAAACTGTTTCATGCCTTACTAATTGCATATTGGCAATCGCAACGTATACATATTGCCAGTAAGGGTTTCAGCAACTTGGAATATCTTTTAAGAAGTTTTGAAGCCATTCTGCTTCCTTCCCAACATTATCTAAAGCTATGAATTTAGATTCCATAGTGGATCTGGCTATAAATGTTTGCTTAAAAGATTTCCATGATACTATAGCTCCTCCGATAGTAAAGTTATATCCTTGGTGGATTCTGAGTCTTTAGTATCTGATATCTAATTTGTATTGTTGTATCCTTCAAGTACAACTGGATATCTAGTATATTGTAATCTGCAATTTGAGGTATATCTCAAATGCCTGAGTACCCTCACGATGGCCTTCCAATGATCATGCTTAGGATTATTTGTGTATCTACTCAATTTAGTTATAGAGTAGGCTATATTTGGTCTTGTGCAATTCATAAAATACATTAGACTACCAACTATTCATGAATATTCTACCTGAGATATTACGTCACTAGTATTTTTCATTAGATGTTCAATACCATCTATGGGTGTTTTAGCCACATTGGTACCATTCTTATTAAATTTCTCAAGGATCTTATTCACATAATGATCCTAAGTCAACACCAAATCATCTTGTGATTTATAAATTTTAATTTTTAAAATCAAATTTGCTAAATCCATATCTTTCATGCCAAATTTATTGGTCAACCATGCTTTGGTGGCTCTAATTATCTCATCTTTACTACCTATGATGAGCATAATGTCTACATAGAAACAAACAATGACATATCCCTTATGTGTATTTTTTATGTAAACATATTTATTGCATTCATTAATACAAAACCTGTTTACAACATTGTATTGTCAATTTTTTATGCCATTGTTTTTGTGTTTATTTCAAACCATATAATGATTTAACAAGCTTGCACACCTTTCTTTCTTGTCTCGGAACCTTAAACTCTTTGGGTTGTTCTATGTAGATTTTTTTCATCTAACTCTTCATTCAGGAAAGCTGTCTTAACATCCATTTGGTGTATCTCGAGATCGTTAAAAGCTGTTATAGCTATTAATATTCGAATACATGTTATTCTCATAACTGATGAGTACGTGTCAAAATAATTAAGCCCTTCTTTTGGCTTGTATCCCTTTATTACAAGTCAAGCTTTATACTTATTTATAGATCCATCTGCCTTCATCTTCCTCTTAAATATCCATTTGGATCCTAAAAGCTTATGCTTGTGAGGAAAATCCATCAGTTCTCATGTATGATTTTGTATGGTGGACTTTATTGCACTATTAACAGCATATTTCCAGAATGGTGCTTCTGGAGATGACATAGCCTTTTTAAAAGTCTAAGGTTCATTTTCTAATAGATAAGTCAGAAAATTCACACCATATATAGTTAGTAATTCAACCTATTTACTCTTTCCAGATTTGACTTGATCGTCCTCATCCTCTTGTGGATTATGACTTGAGTCCTTATGAGTTATCTTAATAGTCTTATTTCCTTGTGTTTCTTTGTATGGAAATACATTTTTAAAAAATAAAGCATTTCTCGATTCAATGACTGTTTTGACATGAATGTCAGGAATATTCAACTTGTATACCAGAAAATGATAAGCCGTACTATTATTTACATATCCAATGAATACATAATCTACATTTTTAGGTCCAATCTTGACCTTTTTAGGTAAACGAATCACTACCTTAGCAAGACACCCCATACTTTCATGTAATTATAGGAAGGTTTCCAACCTTTCCATAACTCATATGTTGTCTTATCCAATTTCTTGTAGGGTATTTTATTTAAATATAATTTGCTATTAAAGTGGCCTCCCTCTATAAGTTCTGAGGTAACCCTGAACTAATTAACAAAATATTAACATATGGTTTTTATGCTCTGCAATACCATTTTATTGAGCCAAATAAGAAGTTATGATTTGATGGATAATTCCATGTTCTGTGCAGAACTCATTAAATGATGCATTGTATTCACCTCTTCTATCACTTCTTATTTCCTTAATCTTTTTGCTTAGTTGATTTTTAACCTCAGTTTTAAAAAGTTTAAAGGCTTCTAAGGCCTTATCTTTGCTTCTTAGCAAATAGATGTAACAATATCTCATGCAATCATCAATAAAAGTAATGAAATACCTTTTATCACCTCTAGTTTGCATGAACTTTAAATCACAAATATTTGTGTGAATTAAATCTAGAGGTTCACTCTATCTTTTTTTTTGAGTAAAAATGAGCTATTGTAAATTTGGATTCGACATGTCTCGCACTTGTAATTTTTATCAATCTGAAATTTCAAAAGCAAATCCAAATTGCTAATTCTTTCAAAGATCTTAAAGTTTACATGACTTAATCTACCATGCCATAGATTGGAAGACTTATGCAAATATGCAGAAGAAGAGCTCGCTTTATTACCATTCTTATTCTTGGATACAATAGTCATGGTGTTAAGCTTAAAAAGCCTATTACAGAGATAACCCCTTCCCAGAAGCATTTCAAATTCGAAAATTACAAACTTATCAGATTCAAAAACTAACCTAAATCTATTTTTACTCAAAAGTGAGCTAGGCACTAAGTTCTTATGGATTTCGAGAGCACAAACAACATTGTTCAAGGTTAGTTCTTTCCCAGAGGTCATCTTCAACATCTTCTTTCAATGGTTGAAAACTCTACAGATTGAAAAGTTTCCCATAAATAGTTGTTCATTTAGAGTAGCTTCGTTGTACTTTGTAAAACTTTTCTTATTAGAACATACATGGCATGTAGCACTGGTGTCAATGCACCAAGTCTTTGGGTTTTTCACCAATTTTGCTTCTAATACCATGATGACAAACTCAATTTCATTATCATTAACTAAGTTAGCTTGAGCTTTCTTTTCCTTGTTCTTCTTCTGATTATGACTGTAAACTTTGGCACGGTGTCCTTGCTTATTACATCAAACCAAGTTCCCATGAACTTCTTTACATTTATACCTTTTTTCCCGTGGGAAAAACTCAAGCCAATATGTTTCCTTTTGTTGGTCTTCTCCACATGTTCGATGACATTTGCTTTGGCTTCCATATTTTGAGCCCTAGCTCATTTTTCTAAACCCCAATTATCTTTTTCAATTTTCAATCAAACAATTAGGTCCTTTAAGCTCATATTCTTTTGCTTATGCTTAAGATAATTTTTAAAATCATTCCATGAAGGTGGTAATTTCTCAATCAATGCAGCCACTTGAAATGAACCACTTAACACCATTCCTTTGACAGCAATCTCATGGAGGATCAACTAAAATTCCTAGACCTTATTGATCATGGTCTTAGAGTCTAGTATTTTAAAATCCAAAAATTTACTGACTATAAATTTCTTTATACCGGCATCTTCATTTCTATATTTTCGGTCCAAGGACTCCCACAGTTCTTTTGCTGTCTTCATTGGACTGTACACGTTATACAATGAGTTGTCTAGATTATTAAGGATGTAGTTTTTTGCATAGAAAGTCTGAGTGCTTCCATACTTTAACCGAAGCTATAGTTGTAACATTAATTTCCCTTTTCTTAAGAACCAGGCCTTCCTCAATTAAAAATTTGGCCAAATTAAGGGTTGTCAGGTAGAACACCATCTTTTGTTGCCACCTTTTAAAGTCCACCCCATTAAACTTCTCAGGTTTTCACCATGCATAGCATGCAGAGGTAGTTACGCAATTGGCACACTCGTATTACCGATACTTAGTTCAGCCATCTGTTATAAAATAACATATCAACTTAATTAAGATCTAAAGCACTTATTTCAAAAAACAAGTAATCTTGTACACAATTTAATATTTTAATAAAATAAAAAGTCTGAATAGATATATACAATAAATCTTCAAATCAGAGCTGTTAAAAAATAAAGTTGTACACTTATTATATAACCAGTATGGAAGAACTAGATATAATAATCTATGTAATTTAAATTGTAAACATGTAATGTATAATGTCATAATCGAATAATGACAAAAGAACAATTTAAAATTTTTTTTCCCAAAATCTATATGTATATATAAAAATAATTCTTAAATAAGTATAATGTAAACAAACTATAAAAAAAATTAACCATAGGAAATGTCATTTGAGTGTTAAAGCATAAAGGCATTATATAAAAAAAGACTAAAGGGTCGATTGCATTCTATAGGAATTGGTTTCAATTTTTTTAATATTGAATCACATCAATATATGTCATACAAGAATAATCAAAAGCATAAAAAAATCAATACTTATAATACATTATATAACAATGTTGTAACCAAAGTGCAAAATAGGATTTCAATCTTAAAGCAAAAGATATAACACAAAATTATTTATCAATAAATTGTTCTAAGAAATATAAGCATGTAATATTTAGCAACATGATGTAGATTAAACTGTAAATTCTGTATATGTAGTATTTCAAAACTATAAACATGAAGACAGAGATTATAAATAGTATTAAAAAAATGAACATGGCTATGCTAACAAGCAGTTTATTAAAATATATCGTAAACGTCTTAAGCTATTGGAAATTTGATGCTTAAAAGATTAAAAAATACTTTGAAACACATAAACTGGTTAGACAATATTGCCATGAATTAATAAAAAAATTACAAATGAAATTACACAAAATATGTTATAAAATTCAAACGATGAATTTTATCTAACTAAGAGAAGGTTTGCAACCTCTAATCTTAAGACGTTTATCACCTGCCCAAACGTGCTCCACAAATTCTATGATATGTCTCCCAGGCCTTCTCAATCTTGTTACCAGTCAATAGCACTTTCAAGCGGTAACACGATGAACCAAAAGAATGATACAATTTTCTCTCTCGAAAATGACACAGCACATACGGTTACAAATTGGATGAAAAGCCTTCCTTTTTTTTCTTTCCCAGATCAGCCCTTTAAAAGGATTACTTTTTACATGACCTCCAATTTTTCTTGAATTAGACCAATTAAAAGCAATAGTTTCAAACCATGGCATTAAAGCCATAAAACTTACATTTTCATCATTAAAAAGAAAACAAATTATTTTAAAATTACAACAGTTTTAAGACCATGGCATTCAAGTCATAAAACCTATGTTTCCATCATTTGATTGTTTTAAAATTAAAATAATTTCAAACCAAGCTACATTTCAAAACTAAAAAACGATTCAGACAAAATTAATACTTGAAACTGTTACAGAATTATTTTATCAAATGATGAGCTAACATTTTCTTCCTATTCAAGCGGGCTATTTGAGAGCAATTTCTTATTCACCTCTGATATAAATCATGTAAATTAAACTTACATCATGTATCTTGATACGTTTATCATGTGACCAACTTCGTATAGATATACTTATTTTGTATTTATACACTATTAATATGTCTTTGATATCCAACAAGTTTATCTATTAACCCAATTTTAATTATTATGCCATTTTTAACATTTATGAAATTAACAATTTGCTGATGGTATGAAATTTTATGAAAGATGTATAATATTAAATATTCTTAATCTAAAAACTTAAGGAATCCACAAGAAAACACCTTTGTGGTTGATAATACCTTTGGGCACTTTTGATTAACTGAAATTGAATAAAAGAGGAATTGAATAGTTATTTTATGGAATGAAATGGAAAAGAAGAAGAATAAATTTACATAATTTGGTTAGTTAAATGGAGTAAAAGAGGAATATTGTTACTTTTTGATTGGTTCAAACGATGATGTTAAGTAATAGATAAAAAAATAGAAGCAAAAAACTATTTTATCTTTAACATAAATTTTTATTTAATAAGAGCTAAATTTATTTTAGTAATCTCTTAAAATTATATTTAATATATTAAACTATAAAATATTTAAAAATAAATAACACATATAAATAAATGTAAAATAATAATATATATATTATTTAAAATAAAATTTACAAATAGTTTTCTATATACTTTTAATTTTTTTAAAAAATTATATAAAGGGACATTCTTTTTTTCATTTTTCTCAGTCCATTCTTTTTTTTTAAAACCTCTCCTTTTCTTTAGAAACCTAAACTTTCTTGAAACCTTAAATTTTCTCTCAATATTTAGTCAATAAACCTGACAAACCCATTGCTATTTCCAGTTTTAGGCTGATAGCTGCCACTGCCTATCATATACCTAAAAATCTCCTATAAGCTTATTCTAAGTTTGATTAAATTTGAGTAGAAATTATGAAAAAATTTACTATTGAATCATTTAGTTAAAATTGATCTTAATTATAAGTAAACATGTAATTCAATAATAGCTTAAAAAAATGATTCAAAATCTTTCCTTTTTTTCAAATAAAAAGACAATATAAAGTTAACCATAAAATAATTAAATTAGAAGAAAAATCCAAATTTAGATGAGAATATTATAATTGACACTTAAAATCAATTAGCATATGAGCAAAGGACTCGTGTATATTAGTCCTTGACTTATGATACCAGGTCATCTAGTATAGAAGTGTCATACATTTGATTTATCTAAAACGAGTCCACAAAGGTTGGATATTTAAGGTATGGTATGTTGGGTAGGACATGAATTATATGGTGGATGAATGAGTTATATAGAGAGGATTCACCACTCCGACTGACATTGGAAACATATTTCATATGTTCTTGGCTTTGGTTAACTTGAAAAAGTCATTGGCTGATGCATGATGAATTTAGAAGAAATTATTTCTCTAAATTCATAAGGTTAATCGAAAGCTGCAAGAACTAATATAGATTTATACATGAGGAGACACTACACCATGCTTATGGACTTTTCAGGATATTTGGTGAAAAGATTAAAGCACACTAAGAGGCCAGTTGCTAAAAAGTTCTTTAAGAGGTCATATTGACTCTTCTTGCATACCATGTGGCCTTGATGCCTTGCTAAAGGTTAATCTTGGCCTATAAATAGAAATACACTTAATTAGGTAATTATATTTATTAATGTTATGTTGGAAGCCTAATGGGTCACACACAATAAGATGATCTATTAGATTAAAACTAGGATTTAATTAAGTATAACTTAATTAAATAAAATGTATAATGAGGATGACTTAATTGAATAAGTTCAATTAAGAATAATATAAGATGTAAATTAGATTTATGAAATCTAATTAGAGATGTTTTAATATGATAATAAAGATAAGAATGTCGTATCAAGATAATGTCTATTGTAGACATAGTTTAGGGATTTTATTAAATAAAGCCAAATAATTGTATTTGGAAAATTGAATAATTATTTGATAATTATTTAATTAACTATTTTAATATTATTTACACGAGGTAAAATTGTTTTAGTTAAGTTAGAAAATTAAATTATGAATTAAATTATCTAACATGTAAATTTAAGGGTTAGCCAAAAGCCTTAATTATCAAGTCGGAAAGTTTAATTGTGAACTCCTCCAAGTTAGGCTTGCTAATGGGCTAGGTGCATGGAATAACTATCTTGGGTGTGCTATTCGAAAAAAAATATTAATACATTAATATAAAGGCCCAATCTTAGACAAGCTAATTAAAATAGTTTTAATTGGATTTCAACAAACACTCCAAAAAGGGCTACATTTTGGGTATGTTAGTATTATTCAGTTGACCTAATAATCAAACCTAACCTAGCCCAAGTTGTATTTAAATACATTATTAAGGCTTTTTAGCTGATTATAAGCATTAAAAAAACCCTAGGTTTCAACCTTAAACTTTCTTGAGAGGTTTGGCATAACACTTATGCTTTCTTAAGATCTCTTTGCATTTTCATGGATTTTCCAAGTGTTCTTGAATCATTTTTGACATAACGAAATTAGAAAAATAGTTTTCTATCATTGAGAGTTTAATTTTTCATAAAAGTTGTAAAATTGGGCAGATCCCAAAATCCCTATTTTTCTAAGCCTAATGGTGCAAATTTGCATCCTAAGTGATCAGAAACTATTTTTGATCACAACGAAAGATGGAAAATTAGTTTTCTATCCTAAAAGTATTAACCGAAATCAAAAATTGAGATTTTTGGAGTTATTTGCTTGCATCTGCAAAAAATAGTTACTTCGCTACAAAGCTATATTTCTCTTTTTTAGTGCAATAGGCATGGGAGTTGTTCCAGGACCACTTTAGATTTGAACCTGTTGGCTATATATCTTTTGGTTAGGGATTAAAAAGTCTTTTTGCTAGCATTGGAGAACCACCAGACCTTATGAAGGATCTAAAAGGCATCTACGTGGATCACCATTAGAGGTAGGACACTTGGACTACTTTTGGCCTCCAGAAGAGATTGTAGTAATTAACCCATGGTGCATTCGTGTAGAGATCGGCATCTTTAAAGTTACTAGTCTCTAAGCATGTATGATTTTTAGTAGATCTATCTTTTTAAATTACAGTTTGATCACATGTACATCTCATTCAAAAAGATCTTAAGGAAATCTGATTGTTTCTTTATTTAATCCTGTTGCGTATGTTTAATTTTAATTAAATTTTTATGTTTATATCGATATTCATGAGCTCAGATTTTCTCTTTCAATGGTATCAGAGCCTAAGTTTTGTAGATTATATGTGGCCTAACATGCCAATTTTTGGTGATAATTAATTTGATTGATTTATGTGTTAATTTGGTGATTTTTTGGTTTTGAAAAATTCTTGAAAATTTGTTTTTCTTTATTTTTTTTTAAATCTGGACAATTTTTTTTGGCTTTAGTAATGTTTAAAAGTTTTTAAATTAATAATTAATTTTTTAATTAATTTAGATTAAATTCTTGACATGTTTTTAGCTTTTCAAGTTGTTTTAATGTTGTTTTGATCCGTTTCTTGAATTAAAAATTAAAGAAATCATTTCTTTTTAATTTTTTAATTTTCTATCATGTTAATCCATGTTTATTATCAATGTTAATTAGTTTAAAATATATTTTTTCTAATTAAATTGATATTCGAGTCATTTGTCAACATTTTAGGCTCGATTATTGCTAGAATGGCTTTGTTTTGGTGTTTTGATGGTGCCAAAATTTTTAGCAACTGTTTATGCAATTTTTTCCTTGTTTTTCCACCTTTAAAGTATCATGAATAAAACTTGCTGAAAAAATCAGGTTAAAATCAGAGTTGAAAATGTTTCAATTCCAGGCCATAACGATTGTACTAGGGGTGCTTGAGGCCTGCTACATTATTGTTTCCCTTCTTAGGACCTAGATACCACATGCATGGCAGCAAATATTTGCTATAAATTTTTTTGCATTTTCAGAGGTTTAGTGGGAGGAAGACAATAGTGTTTTAGTTGAATTAGGATGGCTAAGATAGCCATGCATAGAGTAGACTCTTAGTTGGACTAGGACTCTCTAAAAGGTTGAGTTCCATTAAAACTCTTACTTATCATCAAACACTTAATTATCCAATTATATTATTTTTCTTAAATTATTTAAGATATGAATTAGATAATATATTAAATTGTTTAAGATATGAATTGGATAATATAATAAGCATGGAATTAAAATATAATTAAATTATTTAATTAAAAATATATTTAATTTAAATGATTAATCCTAGTTAGATTAGGATTTGTTCTAATGTGATTAGAATGCAAAGACTTAAAAAAATTTGGAAACTAATTTCCTAAATGGTTTAGGAAATATTATATGTTAAGGTTTGTCTAAATTAAGGTAAAGTTATCCAAAAGCTAGATAATGTCTTAATTAAGACAAACAACCTAAAAGTTAGGTAATGTCCAATTTAATGTCTAAAAATGTTGTCTTGGAAAAATAAGTTTTCTAAAATAGATAGTTTGTCCAAATTAAAGTTATTTAAAAGTAAGATAATGTCCTGATTAAAACAAACAACATAAATGTTAGGTAATGAGCAATTTAAGATATCCTTTCAAAAAGTTAAGAACTTAATTAAAAATGTTTTAATTAAAGAACCAAAATTATAAATAATTTGATAAATCATCTCAAATTGTTTGAAAAGATTTATGCAAATGACACATAAGATCAGCAAGCAATATTGTCTATGCTTATAAGATTATGTTAGCATGAGATGATTATGGACTAAACCTTAGTATAACTAGGTTGTGGATGGTTGAATTTTTCTTTTGGTGTATTTCTTTATAAATAAGATCTGTGAACCCTGCCTTCTTTTCAAATTCTAGGTTGTAAATTTTTTTCTCACCTAACTCCTCTCGAATGTAACTTGAAGTGTCTTACAATGATATGTGATAGTTACATAGGACTTACAAATTTATATTTAGGTTAAGATTAGAATTTATGTAAATCTAAGATGTAAAGAAGATGGCACCAAGAAAAAAGGAGAAGACCTTGTATGATATCATTAAGAATTTGACCAACTAGTTTCCTAATGGCTCAAAGAAACTAGATAGATAAAGTCCATAATCATCCTATTAGATTGCATGTGTTAGATTTATTTTTGAATTTATATATATGTGATATATGATTGAATAAATGCTAAACATGCTAATCAAACAAAGCAATGAGACCTTTTTAAATGATTAAAGTTCTCTCATAACATATTGAGTCCATGCCTCAGCATGATATGACATCTCCCATTACATTATAATGAGATGCTTAAGTTCCTGTCATGGGGATTTGTTGGGAAAACCCAAGGTCCCTTCCACTCTTGTTGCTTGAGTTATAATTAAAATTTTTCTTAACTAAAGCTATGTTGTTTGGATGCTTACAAACTTGACTCCACAACAACATTAGAAGCGACAGTTAGGTGAGATACATATGACATATTTAGGTAAAAAGTTACCACCTGAATGATCTAAGAGTTGCACAGAGATGCATGCAATTGGTAAGCTCTGTTACCTACCTAATTAGTTCTTCTATGATTTTTTAGGCAAACCCAAGGTTATAAAAGGATGAAAGAAGTGCCTAGCTCATTAAAAAGATTCAACACTAAACTTCTCGTATTATAGTTGAGGGCTATAATCTTGATAAAATAATGATGACAATCATTAAAGTTGTAAAACCTTACTTAGTGATTGAAATTGCAAATTATTAACTGTAAAATATTTTGGTTTATAATAAATATAAACACAATATGACTAATAGGCTATCGTTAAGTAGCATACGTGATGCTAATAAGTTTTAATAGGCCAAACTCCATTGATTAGGCCCATATTAAATATTATATTCATGAATAGCCTATTAGGTCAGGGGTAATCTATCAAGTTCATAGTTATGACCTTGATCATGCCACATAATAATGATGGCTAGTTTGACTCCTAAACTCCAAAAGGAGCAAGTAGCTATTTAAGCTCATGAAATCATCTGAATCCTTACAGAATTGTTCCATAAGGTCAGGGGTAATCTATCAAGTTCATAGTTATGACCTTGATCATGCCACATAATAATGATGGCTAGTTTGACTCCTAAACTCCAAAAGGAGCAAGTAGCTATTTAAGCTCATGAAATCATCTGAATCCTTACAGAATTGTTCCATAAGGATAATCATAATGAGAGGTTCAACATCCCTAAAGAATTATTCCTAACCAAGATCTCAGAAGGTAGCCTAATCAGGCCTTATATGATAGGATGTATTTCAAGACTTAAGCACTTTAGATGGATAATGATCCATGCATTGTCCATAGACTTTCTTTTGATGGAGATGATAAGTGAATGTGCCAACATAATGGAGAGCTAGATTAATAAAGTAAAGATAGCATGAAAATATTTTGATATAATCAAAATTAGGAAACTTACAAAAGTTTTTATATTAGATATAGACCAAGATTAATTCACTTCCCTTGGTATATGATACCTAGAAGTTGGTGGTTAAATATGTATGACATGTTATAAGGCCCAAATGAAAGGAATAATGAAGATGGACCATAGATAAAGGCAATGTTGTTGATATTGATCAAAGCTTGCCTTCTTAATTAATATTTTTAAAACATAATCATGATTTATTCATAAACATAAGATGTTTATTTTGGCATCTACATGCCAATTGAGGATGATTGCTAGCATTCGATGCCTAGCTTAGATTCAGTCCCCATTAAATAAATCATTAATCATAGAATTTGTTTTACATTATGGACTCATTGTTCTAAAATATACACTTGCAATAGTATTGAGAATACTAAACAGCATGTAAACTTAAAGGATTCAAAAATAGTTTTCAAATCAAATTCCCTTAAATCTACGCATGTAGGATTTAATGGGAGGCATTTATGATTATTTAAAAGTTAAAGATCATACTTTGACTTAGTGATAAATAGCCATGATGTTAAAAATGAAATTTTAGAAAATGTTCCAAACTAGAGAGGATTGCATGTTTATACCCTAATGATCATAAACAAACTTTTTTGTTTAGGCTCACAAAAGGAGTTACATTTGGATCTTTAGCTTACAAGCCAACCAAAGATCCCTAATAGTTGTTAAAATAACAACTAAGCCATATGATTGAACTCTGGGTCTCATTATGATCCACATAGTTAATGACTTTGATAATAAGATTATCATGAATATGACTGAAGCATATTCTCACAGTAGTACAAAAGTTTTGTCTAAGTTGAGACACAATTGCTAATCGAAAGAGTTCAGCATTGGATGCATTAGTGATTGGCTTAGTGCAAGTGAAAGATGTTAGTATATGATTTAGAGCCAATTGGATTACGTAAGGCATATAATAGTTAATAATGCAAACTAATCACTTATGTTAGTGATTCAAGGTTTTCCTTCATGTTAGAGACATGATTGATAATAATGCAAATAGTAATTGGATGAAGCCCATGAAACACAATGGCCTTGCAAAGTTAGTAATAAGTTACAATTATGAGATCCTTATGTATCAAAGCTGTGTTTCTAATAATGTTCCTAGTCATTGTATTGTCAAGACAGGGCATTGACAATGCACAAAGACTAGCGTATGCTAAGCTTTTATGCATTTTATGTATGCAACTCTTCAATCTCATAGAAGTTGAAGTCTAGATATACTTAGGGATAGCATATGGGTGCTTTTTTGTGGAAACAAGTTCACTACACATAGTCCATATTAGAAATCCATTTGGGATAAGTCACTCAAGTGTCTATAGAATATGTTCTCACGTGCCAATCTTATATATTAGTCATTAGAATTATGATACTAGGTCATCTCGTATAAGGAGTGTCACACTTTGATTTATCTGAAATAGGTCCACAATGGATATATACTTAAGGTAGGTATGTTGGGTATGACATGAACCATACCATGGGTAAATAAGTGATCCAAAAAGGATTCACCACTCCCAGTGACATTGGAGACATATCTTATATGTTCTAGGCTTTGGTTAGCTTGATAAAATTGTTGGTGAACGCATGATGAATTTAGGATAACTTGTTTCTCTAAATTCATGAGGTTAAACAAAAGCATGAACTAATATAGATTGATAAATGAGTAGACAAATGCACCATGCTTATGGTTTTTCCTGGATATCTAATGAAGGGACCAAAGTACTTTGAGAGGCTAGTTACTAAAAGGTTTTTTAAGAGGTTATATTGACTTTTCTAGCAACCGAGTGGTCATGATCCCTTGCTAGAGGCCAATTTTGGTCTATAAATATAAATACACTTAATTGGGTAATTATATTTATTGCAGTTATGATGGAAGCCTAATGGGTCACACACAATAAAATGATTCATTGGATTAAAACCGAGATTTAATTAAGTATGACTTAATTAAATAAAAGGTATAATGAGGATGACTCAATTGAATAAGTTCAGTTAAGAATAATTTAAGACATAAATTAGATTTATGAAATCTAATTAGAGATATCTTAACATAGCAATAAAGATAAGAATGTTTTATTAAAATAATGTCTATTGTAGACATGGTTTAAGGATTTTATTAAATAAATCCAAATAATTGTATTTAAAAAATTAAATAATTATTTGATAATTATTTAATTAATTATTTAATATTATTTACATGAAGTGAAATTGTTTTACTTCGGTTAGAAATTTTAATTATGATTTAAATTATCTAACATGTAAATTTAAAGGTTATGCCAAAAGCATTAATTATCAAGTTAAAAGAGTTTAGTTGTGAACTACTCAAAGTTGGGCTTGCTAATGGGCTAGGTGCTTGGAATAGCTATCTTTGGTGTGCTATTGGGCCAAAATATTAATAAGTTAAGATTAAGGCCTATTCTTGGTCAAGATAATTAAAATAGTTTTAATTAGACTCAAAGAAAGACTCTAATGTGGGGCCACCTTTTGGGTATGTTAGTATTGGGCATAATTGACCCAATAGTCAAGCTTAACCTAGCCCAGGGTGTATTTAAATACATTATTAAGGCTTTTTGCTTGATTAGAACCATTAGAAAAAACCTTAGGTATGAAGTTTAGACTTCTTTGAGGGGTTTAATGCAATACTTATGTTTCCCTAAGCTCTCTTTGCATATTCATGGAATTTTTTAGCGTTCTTAAATCATCCTTGACATAAAAAAATTTTTAAAAAATAGTTTTCTAATATTGAGAGATAAATTTTTCACAAAAATTTTAAAATGGGCTAAATCTCAACATCCCTATTTCTCTAAGCCTAATTGTGCTGATTTGCATACTAGATGATTAAAAAATATTGTTGATCACAATGAAAGATGGAAAATCAATTTTCTATCTTAAAAGTATTAACTAAAATGAAAATTTAAAATTTTTGGATTTGTTTGCATGCATCTGCGAAAAAAAGCTACTTTTCTATGAAGCTCTTTTCTCCTTTTTACTATAACAGGCATGGGAAATAATGTTCTAGGATCACTTTAGATCTAAACTTGCTAACTATATATCTTTTGGTTAAGGTTTAAAAAGCCTTTTGGCTAGTGTTGGAGACCTTATAAAAGCTCTAATAGGCATCTGTGTGGATCACCATTAGAGGTAGGACACTTAGACTGCTTTTAGCCTTACCAAGAGATCATAGTAATTAACCCATGGTGCGTTCATGGTGGGATCAGCATGCTTAGAGTTATAAATCTCTATCGCAAGATGGCTGAGATACGAAATCTGACCAGCCAAACTTAAAAGTAGGTGTACCTTTTTTTTCTATTTGTATATATCATTATTTTTCATTTTTAGAGCCATATCATGATTATTTTTCTTATTTTTGAAGACCAAGGCATCAAGATGAATCACTCACTCGACTAAAGCCTACATAATTATTACAAAATAACCATTTATCTTGGAGTCACCACCAATTTATTTTAGCTAGGTGAGATTGGTCACTTATTGGAGTTCATATTTTGAGGGTTGCGAAACCTTTAAAAACAAACTCCAAGGTCTGCGATAATACTAGAGATTGCGTGAAAATGTTCGAGGGTTAGTTATAATTACAAGTAAGGATTGATCCCTTTCATGAAACCTAGTAATCAATACCTTATTAATACATATTAATTTGAATTTTGTTTTTATTCAGATTCAATATCCAACATTTAATTATAGTTCCTATATATATAAAAATTTCTTAAACTAAATTTATTATTTCGTATGAGAAAATCAGGTTTTTAATATTTTTGAAAATTAAATTATCTTCTATACCCCATTAGAAGGCTAGAGGAATACAAAAGATCAAAATATCTTCCACACCTTACTGAAGGATAAGAAGAATGTGAAAAGTTCTATTTAAAAATCAAAACATCTCACATACCCCATCGGAGGACTAAAAGATTACAAAACGTTTTATTTCATGAAATTTGAAAAATCTTGATTTTCATTTTGAAAAAGATATCTTGTTACTAAAATAATCCATAGAATCCTTATCATATTTTTGGAGAAATCCTACATATTATTTTAATTTGGGGACATTGCCTTGATTTTTGAAAATTTTCAATTTGATTAAAAATAATAGCATTTGTCCTAAGACTTGGTTTTGATATACGTATAAAACTAGACTCTATGGACCTGAACGTAGTCAATAAGACCAAAATGTCCTCTAAAGTACCCTCGACATAAAAGTATCCTCATAACTCTAAAAGACTCGATTTTAATGCAAAATTACTAAATATGCCCCTAAAACATAAAAGTGTCTCGGTAACCCTAAAAGACTAAAAAATGATCATAAAAGATGAACCTATCTCTAATGCATACCTTCATCATGAAAGAATCCCAGTGACTACATAAGATCAATAACCTCAAAGACTAAAAAATGATCATAAAAAATAAACCTAACCCTTTTTGTAGTCCAAACTAGGGCATAGCATATCTTCTCTATTGGCGAATAATATAACTCATAGGCCAGGAAACTTTTACTGAAAAAAATATATGGCTTTTTCTTTCTTTCCTTCCATTTTTGTCATATTGCCCTAGCACGTATCCTATTAACCTCTTGAATACTATGAGGTAGAGTCTAAAGGGGTGCCTTGGAATTGGTGGTACTAAAATTGAAGGATTTAAAATATAATGTTTCACTTTCTCAAATCCCTTTTGGCATTTTTTATTTCATTCTCCCAGGTTGTGCATCCGAAGGAGCTGAAAAATTAGATCACATTTGCCCTTAAGTTGGGAAATGAAATGGGCAATGTAATTTAATCTCCGAAGGTAACATTTTACTTCTTTTTACATGCATGGATGTGGCAATTCCTAAATGGCTTTAATCTTTTCAGGATTAACCTCAATCCCTTTTTCACTTAGAATGAAGCCTAATAACTTCCCCAATTTTATGCCAAAGGTACACTTTATTGAATTCAACTTCAATTGATATTTTCTCAGGTTTTGAACAACTTTCATAAATTTGTGACATGCCATTCCTCCTGAGGCAATTTGGCAATCATATCATCCACGTATATTATGATCTCCTTATACATCATATCATGGAATAGAGTACCTTTTGATAAGTTACCCAACATTCTTTAATCTAAATGGCATTACATTAAAGGTGCCCAACATTCTGACAAATGTGTTCTTTTCCATGTCTTCTGGTGCCATTTTAATCTGATTATATCCTGAGAATCCATCCATGAAAGAAAATAGACAATTTTTGGTAAGTTATCAACCAGAGTATAAATATAGGGAAGAAACAAATTACCCTTCAGACTTGTCGATTCAAATCTTAGTAATCTATGCATATTCTAACTCTTCCATCTTTATTAGAAATCGGGATGATATTCACAACCTACTTTTGATATTTTGCAACCTTGAGAAATCTAGCCTCAAATTGTTTATTTACCTCTTCTTTAATCTTCAAAAGCATTTTGGTTTCATGTTTCTTAACTTTTGCTTAACCGACTTGCTTTTTGGTTTTAGAGGTAATTTATGGACCACGATCCTCATATCTAATCCTAGCCTATCTTGATAAACCCATGCAAAGACATCTCGAAACTCCTAAAGCAGACTTATCAATCTTCTCTGATAGTCGGTGTAAAGCAGTCCCTATTTTAACCTCCTTTCTGTCATCCTCACTATCCCCTAAATTTATCACCTCTGTGGGCTCTTCATGAAGTATTATTTGTTTATCTTCTTGCTTAATTATTTTTAGTAGATTAGGAGACAAAGTATAATCATCAACATCTTCTTCAAAATAGACCTCATTCAAGCAAATATCCTATCCAAAATCAACCTTTAAATCCTCATTGAAATCATCTGTGGGAGATCCATAAACGTACAAAGAAGGAAAAAAATGGGCAAACAAATACATGGTATGATTTGTGTATGTGTATGTAGAAAGAACAAAAGGAATATTGATATGAAAGAAATTAAAATACACAGAAGATTACATACATTTCAATTTTGAAAATGATAATTTAACATTTTAAGTTCTTTACAAAAAAAATATCTTAGATGTCAAAGTAAGTTCTTGGAATTACTCTAGAATTAGCCGAAACTCTATAGTTTTCTTGGTTGTAGTCTAATTCTTCCATATGTATCTAGGAAGACATAGGTAAATTCCATGATCATCATTTGGCTCCTCGCTATTCTCTCCAATGGTAGCCACTTAACACTTTTCAAAGGCCTCATTGATCACCATTATGATATCTTTGTTTCCTTTTTCTTTATTTTCTAGATTGATGACCCTTCTGTTGTGAAAATTTTCTTTTAATAAGGTGTAAAGGGTTGGCTTCTGGCTTGACCACTAATTAATAACTTGGATTAGTCTGTTTCCTCATGTTTAGTTCTCTATCTTCCTCTTTTGACTTTATTCTCACTTAAATGTAGTCCATGTTTGTCTTTCTTGCCAATTACGTTGATAGATTGGCTTATCCCTTGTCAATATTTTCTAAGCCATTTTGAGCTCAAGCACTTTTTACCAATCATGAGCTTAAGGCCCATGTAGGTGCTTTTTGATAGCCTGGGTTTAGGAATTATAGATTTTTTAGAATAAATGTGGTGTTAACAATTTCAAAGGCTCTAAAGGAACAGTCTTTAACTTCAGCATTTGCCTCAGCATAAGGCGCTTCAATAGAAGTCATCACTATGATGTCTTTTTCCCCGGATATGCTAACCACTTTTTCATCAATTATGAATTTAACTTTTTGTTGAACTGATGATGGCACAGCGCTAGCAAAGTGGATCTACGATCACCCCAATAAATAATTTTATGCTAGGATGATGTCCATTAGATGAAATTCTACTTTAAACATGCATGGGCCAATGTTTAGAGCAATTAAAATAGTTTCTTTAGTTTATCTTTTTATTCCATCAAATGCCTTGACAATTGTATAGATATGCTTTATCTGGACAGCGTCAACTAATAAGGAAAATAAAGTGATTAGCGGCATCAATTCAAAGCCAATGCATTATCAATGAGAACTTTAGGCAATATGGTGTCGTTGCAATTTATTTTTATATGATGAGCTTTTATGAAAGTGGTCCCTCCTGGTGGGATTTCATTTTTGTTGAACAAAATAAAATTGTTAGCGACAATATTATTTACCAGATAATCAAGTTTATTTATCGATATATATCCTGAGGGACATATGTTTGGCTAAACACTTTTAACAAAGCATTCTAGTGTGGCTGTGAATTAAGTAATAGAGCTAGCAGAGAAATTTTTGTTGGCTGTTTTTCCAAGGGCTCCATAATGCTATTACTCATTGTGTTCAATAAACTTGAGAAATTTGGTTGCTTCCTTTTCCTTCACCAATTACTGAATTTCCACTTGGATATCTTTAGTAACTATAGCTTTTTTGGATGTTTGTCCCCTGATTTTGCTTTAGCACCTACTTCATTGGTTTCAAAGCCATAATAAGGACCACTTCTAGTCATATGGCTTACCCCAATAGTGTCGACAATAGCTAATTAGCTTGTAATAGCCTTTGGAGTTGTCACTCCACCATCATACCTCTATGGACCCTGCTTATTATCTTTGCATGAAAAAGTTACTGGTGATCTTATGATGAGTCTGGGAGCAATTTTGGTTTTGGGAAGTGTAGCTTTGGCCAGTTGCAATGGATGATAAGAAGGCGACTAGCACCATAGGGTGGTTATGATGGTCCTTTATCGTTTATATAATATAACTTTTTTTGACCAATTCCTTTGTAGAATTTAACTTTGCCATTATCTATCATCATTTGGATCATGGTTAAAAGTATGTTTAGGAGTCATGTAAAACTTCCAAAAGTTAGCCCTTAGATTAGATTGGTTCCCGGTGCTTATATGATTCTAACCAAGGATTTTGCCTTCAGTCAGGATTGCCCAAACTTTTTCCATTGGGGTTTTGATTTCTTGGGCATTTTTTTATCCATCATTCTTCTTCAGTGATCAAAACATTTATTCTAGGCTCAAAATGATTAAATAGGGGATTTGTTGCACCATTAGGTCCTGGGGCATTGCCAAATCAAAAGGCATACACTTAAACAAAATTTTAGACTTTTTTCTTAAATGCTAACAATTCTCGATTGAGTGGCTCGCTACCGTATGATACTCACAATAAGCATTCAGATTATACTAGCTAAGGAAATTACCCTCGTATGGTTTGGAAAAAATGAAAGCTATTAATCAAGCCTTAAAAAGCTTCTCAAATACTTTTTTATAAGAATAAAGAAGGGGCTCATAATAGAGCTAGGCCGATTGGTTCTTTAGGTTGGTTAATATTAGACATAGTTTGATTTGAGGAGGAATATTTGGGATGGCAGTCTATAGGGTAGGTGGAGCAGAAGCTCGAGATGCACTAAAAGAATATGTATTTTGGACCTACTGTCCTTGATTCTGATAATAAATCTGAGGTCCCTAATGATATGGCTGATAGGCATAGTTGACGAATGAGACCTCTTCCTTCCTTAAACTAAACCCAGCTTTCTTCCTGATAGAAGATTATTGAATCATAATTTTTTCAATATTTATAGCCATCCCAATCATCTTCCCTAATATAATAAGGTTGGCAAAGTTCTTGGTCATATTCCTCACTTTTCATAGTAAGGACACAAAGTATTCATAAACAGCACAGTTGTTTTTTCTTAGTTAAAGCAGGTTAGACCTGAGTGTCCAAGTCCCTATATCTCTGTGCATACTCTTTGAAAGATTTTATGGGCTTTTTCTCCATGTTCTATAAAGTTAGCCTATCTGGCACCCTTTCGACCAAGTTTTCATACTATTGCAAAAATGTGTGTTTACTAAATCAGTCCAACATTGGATTTAAGTACAATTTAGATTATTATACCATTGAAATGCTAATCATGATAGGGTCTCTTGAAAATAATGAATGAGAAGCTTATCATTTTGTGAGTATCCAACCATTTTCTGGATAAATGTCTTAATGTGAACTTGAGGGGATGTAGTGCCCTTGTACTTTTCAAACTCGAGCATTTTAAACTTCAATAGGAGGTTGAAGTCCTCAACATCAACACTGCTATATAGTTTGACCCCTCTATGGCTTTTGGTCTTTTTTCAAAGAGCTATAACTTTTTTTTATCTCTATTGTAGCCTACTTTTGCCCATTTGTTTATGCCTTTCTTTCTCATCAACGCTAGGAATTGCCCACTTCCCTTATACATCTGTGGTTCTTACATCTACCCTTTGCAAAAGGGCATCAAGGTTTACATAACAACGACTGGTAGTGGATTAGCCGAGGGGACATTTTGTTGCACATTTTGGTATTTCTATTAAACATTAGTTATCTGTCCTTCAACTGGTATGTTCAGATCCCCCGGCAGATGTGTCAATACTAATTTCTGGCTATTGGCAAACTGGCTCCCTTGCCATTAGTAATACTATCATCTTTATGATTTATACTTGCAGTTCTTCTTGTCTTTTCATTATGGCCTTCTAGGCCTCTTAATAACTTTCCTTTAATCTTTTTAATCTTGCTCGATGGTTTTCAGTCATTCTTCTTACTCTGTATCGAGTATGGTACCGATGAATAGGTAGTGGTTCAATTAGTTTTTTTGAGTTTGCAATATTAAAACCTTTAAAATTCCATTTACGAATTAGGGAAATTAATAAATGTATATGTATGTATGTATGATGTATGTATGATGTATGTATGCATGGTATGAACATATGAACATATGAATATATGAATGCATTTATGGGAATGCTTGCTTTAGCAAAAGATTCTAAATTTAGAAATTTTCATTAACTTTATAGTGAACTACATATTCAATTTATTGATCATGCATGGATACACCGAAGGAAGGTCCTAACTTGCTCATATTACTTTTGAGCTTTTTCTAAAAATTTAAGTACAAAATTTTGAACTTCCCCATGGGGTTAATCTGCATTTATAGGACCTTAATCTTCTTCACTATCTTTCTAGCTTGATGACAGCTGAGTGAATTTAATCCATGAAATAATCAATATACATCTATCAGCCCATTGAACCAACTTCCCATCTTTTGCACTCATCTTCGGCCTACCATAATTTGTCATCCCATTATGCTTCATGTCTTGGTAGGCTCGTACCAAAGCGCAGATATCATCTCTTCTCTATTGTAGTTCTAGTCCTATCTTTGCAATAGTTTTGTAAGGGCTTCCCTTTTTTCAAGCAATTATGATACCCTTCCATGTTCTTGATCCAGGGCAGCTCGTAGTCATTCACTTTTCTTATTGGACTTCTTTAGTTGGAGATAAGTATCAATATGTCCCTTTTTTTCTCTTTCAAAAATAGCTCCCTTAACTTTTCTTTGTAGGGCTTTGGCTTTCCAAGCCTCCAACTCTTTTTGGAGTTTATGCATTTCTTCCATCATTCCCTTGGAAATCCCACTAAAGCTCCTAAATATCCTGGCAAGCTTTAGCTTTTTATTCTATTCTATACATATGACTTTATCAAATTATACTTTTTCTCCATCCTTATGACTTCTTTTCCATTGGCCTTCATCTTCATTATTAAATAAGCAACTTTTTAAGCACTCGATTCTTATCTCTTATTCTTTTCTATTCCCTGGCAACTTCCTCCTTAATCAAATTAACCCCAAAAGGTATGATATGCTTTGGGGTCAGATAAATACTCAAGGAAAAGCCCTATCTATGGCTAGAATAATCATGTTACATCCTCGAATTTCCTCCAAGCATCATAACCTTGCATGGTCTTATCTATATATGCATGCAACCCAAACTTATATCTTTCCCTCTATTTAAGAGTAGCTACCTGAAGTAGTTTTCTATAACTTTCCCCTTAACATTCAAGATCTATGTTGGTAGTCTTGAAGCCATGGAACAAACTATTGGGACCTATATTTTTTTCATACTACAATAGTGCATACCTCATGGTATCTCAAACACTAAGCAAAGCCACAAATAGTGAATCCCCACACCGATAAACAAAAGGCTTTGGCGAAAACCAAGGTGCTCTCATTAGAAGCCAAGTTCTTACATGTCTCAACCCATTGGCTTTTAATTCATGATTTAGGACACTTTTCTTGATGAACTCTTCAAGAGAGACAAAATGTGAGAAATAGGGTTTGACTTTTTCAACTCTTTCATGAGAGGTGGTAATTGGGCAGGTTCGAAATGAGTCATTCTGAGTTCAGGTTTTTTCAGTTTCAGGCTGATTCAGGTTCGGGTCTATTCAGGTTTGGGTTTTTTTGGGTTCGAGCTATTTCAGGTTTAGGTCTATTCAGGTTCAGGTTCTTTTGGGTTTTGGCCAATTTGAGTTCAGGTTTGATTCAGGTCAGGTTTGGGTTTGAGTATATTTTACATAATTTTTTATTTTATGTTAAATGTAATTACTTTTACATAAATTTGAATTTTTAGCCTATGCTTGAATTTAGCCTGGTCCAACTTAAAAATATCTTAGTTCGGTTCTATGGGCCTAACCATGGCCCGAAAAAAGTTTTGAATTCTAAGCTCAGGGCCGAATTTCGCATGGTCGATCCATTTAAGTACTAATCACTGTTCATAAATCATAATATTAAAAAGTTATTGTTATATTAATATTTAGATATTTTATAATTAAATTTAAATAAAATATATTATTTTATTTTAAAAAAACATAGTTTCAGGTCATGCGTGCTTGAAACTTAAAATCTAAGACCTGGGTTTGATCATGATGGACTTATTGTGTTGGACAGGCTATATGGCCCATGGGCAGGTTTAGTTGCTAGTATAACATGTGACTTTTTTTATTTTTGATATGGTATTATCTATTATGACCTCTATATTTTTTAATTTATCTTATTACTTTGTTATATTATTATCAGACTCTAATTATCATTACTTGAATAATAATAATAATAATAATAATAATAATAATAATAATAATATTCAAAGAAGTATTTAAAATTTTACTACTAACATGCATAAACTCTCAATATTTAATGAGTTTAACTAATTAATTTTTTTTAAAGTGATAAATGGATGATATACTTTATTAACGATGCTTTCAAAGCTCATAATATGATTTACTTTTCGATATGTTATTATTTTATCATATATAGACCTGCTTAAAGATCGAGCTACCCACTCAGCCCAAATGAGCCTGGGCTCGGGTTCTCATATTTTTATTTCAGACAGCTGACCCGACTCAGAATAGTGATTTTAAATAAAAATAACATATATTTTATTTGAATTTAATTATAAAATATATAAATATTAATAAAAAAATTCTTTAATGTGATGAACAATAATTCTAGCTTAAACAGGCAGGTCTAGGCACATTAAATAAAAGCCTGGGCTTAGGATTTTAAAAAATTCAGGCCAAAACTCGACCCAACCCATAAGCAGATGTAATCACATATAAAATATAAATTAAGTTTTTAATATTTAATCAAATTATATATGGTATTAATATTTAATATTTGATTTATTTTTTATATTGTATTATCTATTATGGCTTCAATATTTTTTAATTTATCTTATTATTTTGTTATACTATTATCATACTCTAATTATCCTTACTTGAAATAATAATAATAATAATAATAATATTCAAAAAAGTATTTAAAATTTTACAACATACATAAACTTTTAATAGTTAATGAGTTTAACTAATTAAATTAAAAAAATGATAAATTAATAATACACTTTATTGACAATATTTTCAAAGCTCATGATATAATTTACTTTTTGATAAATTATTATTTTATGATATATAGACTTACTCAAAGGTCGGGCTACCCACCTAACCCAATTGGGCCTAGGCTTGGGTTCTCTTATTTTTGTCTTAGATAAGCTCAGCCCAATTGAAACAATAATTTTTAAATTAAAATAATATATATTTTATTTAAATTTAACTATAAAATATATAAATATTAATAAAAAAATTCTTTAATGTGATGAACAGTAATTCTAACCTAAATAGGCAGGTCCAGGCACGTTAAATAAGAGCCTAGGCTTAGAATTGTAAAAAAATTTAGGTCGCAGCTCGGCTTGACCCATGAGCAAGTTTAATCATATATAAAATATAAATTAAATTTTTTAATATTTAATTAAATTATATATGTTATTAATATTTAATATTTAATTCATTTTTGATATAGTATTATCTGTTATGACTTTTATATTTTTTAATTTATCTTATTACTTTGTTATACTATTATTAGATTCTAATTATCATTATTATTATTATATTATTATTATTATTATTATTCAAAGAAGTATTTAAAATTTTACTACTAACTTATACAAACTCTCAATACTTAATGAGTTTAATAAATAAAATTAAAGAAAATGTGATAAATGGATAATATATTTTATTGATAATGTTTTCAAAGCTCATGATATGATCTACTTTTTGATAAATTAATATTTTATGATATATAGACATGTTCAATGGTCGGCTATCCACCAGGCCCATTAGGCTTGGGCCCAAGTTCTCATATTTTTATATCAGACTAGTTCAACCCGGCTAGGAACAATAATTTTAAATTAATATATTTTATTTAAATTTAAATATAAAAATATATAATATTAATAAAAAATATTGTTTAATGTGATAAATAGTAATTTTAGTTTTAATAGATAGGTCTGGGCACGTTAAATAAGGGTCTGGGCTTGGGATTTTAAAAAAATTTTAGGCCATGGCTTGGCCTAACCTATGAGTAAGTTTATTCATATTTAAAATATAAATTAAGTTTTTCATATTTAATTAAATTATTAAAAGAATATTAAAATAAAATTCATAATTAAAGTTTTTGATTTATTAAAAATTATTTAATTATAATTTTTTCATATTCATTTTTAGTATTAAATTCAAGTTCAAGTTTAGGTCGGGCTCAGGTTCGGGTTCTTTTGAGTTCGAGTCATTTCTGGTTCAAGTTCGTTCAGGTTAAATGCTTGGATGTATTAAATGCTTTTCTCGAAGAATCTTCCTTGACCTTCCTTTTGGCATGTATTAAATGCTTGGATTATTTTAGCCAGAATGGTTGGGGCTGGGTGCATATTCCTCTCTAACCAGCTGAACAAGTCTACCATTATAGCTTTTACATGTCCCAACATTCTCAGGAAGAAAACCAATCAATATATGGTTAAGGCAAATGCGTCAAAGGCCTTCTTAGCATAAAAAAGTACTAGGATCTAGAAACTGCCAAGAAATAACACTAGTTTTCCATTTCTCTTCGATATAATAATGACATGACACAAAATCTACATCAAGGACTTCACTCAATTTCTTCTAGAAGCTGGTCAAATTATGTTCCTTACAACAAATGGCCCTTGTTTCCAAAATACCAAGCCAGAGTAGAGCTAAGACCTCTTCCATAGTTGGAGTCATGTCATGCTGATTAAACAAAAAAAAACTGGAATGATGGATCCTAATACTCGATCATAGCCTAAAATAATTCCTTATCAAATTTTGTCTTAAGGAAGAGTGCAATCTACCTATACTTCTCAATAAATTAGATCTGTTTTGCATTTCCCCATCGATCCTATATCTCTATCAACTCTCTCAAATTATTTTAATGAAGGTCCAGATGTGTAATCTTTGACAACTTAGATACAAAACCCTTCGAGATGCAGTCCTCATGCTCTTTCTGATCCAATTCTGATTTAGTACAAACCTCCTAAAAATCCTTGGAAATAATTACCGTGTGTATTGTTTAGCCATGAAGCTATATGAAAATTAACCTGAGCTAAAATTCTATTCTAAAGCAAGCATTACTGTATGCATATAAAAAGTGCACCAAAAAGAAAGAAAAAAAAATAAGTCAGTATCTGTACAAAATATAAAATTCGATTCACAATTAAATTTGAAATGAAAAATAATATAATTGCAAATTATCTAAATCAATGAAAGTTATAAATTATCCAAATAAATTATCTAAATTTTCCAACTAAATGAGAATATTTAGATAAAGAGAGAAAGAGAGAAAAAGGTAGTTTTATCCATTTGTGTGTTCCTAATTTTTTTGTTGATGTCTAAAATCAAGCATGGTTTTGACTAGATAGTCAGGATAGTTCATTATATGAAGTTTGAGGTCAGACCTTTAAGTCGGTTCATGAATTCCCCAAGCTCAAAAAGGACTAATGAGGTACCCTATCCTTACCTTCTTGGTTTATGTCAGAAAGGGTTCAATTCAAGTAAGAGCATCTTTCATGCCCATAATAAGGCTAACAACTTAGGTAGGCTATGAATTTACCCTTGGTAGGTTTTTCACTAGCCTAGATAAAGGCCAACTCCTTAGAAGGCAGAGCTACTTCATCTCTTCCTAAAATATTAGGTCACTTATGCCTTCTACATAAATCTAGAAGAGAACTAACGCATGTGCTCAGTGTGTATGAGGGATAAACAAACCATTTTGTGATGTAGTATATAAATAAAACCCCTAACCTAAACCCTCGATAGACAAGATAAAAATAGATTAGTGCAAAATCAATAAATATTTGAAATAACAAAAGGAAACATTTTCTTTGAAAATACTGAGAATTAAAATTAAATATCAATTGAAACCAAATTAGTCAAAATTTAATTAACACATAACTAATTTTAGGTTTAACTCTCTAACTCATCTTCAGTGGCATCACCAAGCTATCGTAATATGATCGGGATATGAAATCTAACTAGCCAAACTTAGAAGGTGGGAAACCTCTCTTCAGGGGCCATATCATGATTATTTTTTCTTATTTTTGAGGATCGAGTTTGTCAAGATGAATCATTCACTCAATTTAACCGTACATAGTCGTTACAAAACGACCATTTACCTTGGAGTCACCACTAATCTATTTTTGCTAAATGAGATTGGTCACCAATTGGAGTTCATATTTTGAGGGTTACGAAACCCTTGAAAACAAACTTCGAGGTCTGCGATAATACCAAATATCACATGAAAGGGTTTGGGAGTTGATTATAATCATGAGTAAAGACCAATCCCTTTCATGACACCCAATAATTGGTATCTTATTAATTACGTGTTAATTTAAAATTTGATTTTTATTTAATTTCAATATCCAATGTTTAATTGTAATTCCCACGCATATAAAAATTTCCTAAACTAAATTTATTATTCCATATGAGAAAATCAAGTTTTTAATATTTTTGAAAATCAAATTATCTTTCGTACCTCATCGGAAGGCTGAAAAAATACGAAAAGTCAAAATATCTTTCACACCCCACCAAAGGACTAGAGGAATATGAAAAGTTTTATTTAAAAATCAAAGTATCTCACATACCGTATTGGAGGACTAGAGGAAACGAAAGGTTTTATTTCATTAAATTTGAAAAATCCCAATTTTCATTTTAAAAAGGATATCCTGTTATTAAAATAATCCATAGAATCCCTCTCATATTCTGGGAAAAATCCCATGTACTAATTTAATTTGGAGATATTGCCCTTTTTTTTAAAATTTCTGGTTTGATTAAAAATAGTAGTGTTTGTCTTAAGACTTGATTTCGACTACATGTACGAAACTAAACTCTGAGGACCTGAACGTGGTCAATAAGACCAAAATATCCTCTAAAGTATCTTCGAGATGAAAGTATCCTTGTAACTTTAAAGGACTTGGTTTAAAGGTAGAATTACTAAAGATGCCCCTAGGATGTACCTTTGACATGAAAGTATCTCAGAACCTTAAAAGACTCAAAAATGATCATAAAAGACAAACATATCCCTAATGCACACCTTCATCATGAAAGAATCCAAGTGACTACATAGAAATTGATTCTAAGGTAAAGTTATTAAAATGCCCCTAAGGAATATTTTCGTTATGAAAGCATACCGGTAACCCTAAAAGACCTGAAAATAATAAAAAAATGATAATTTTACCCTAAATAGGTAACTAGAATATCAAATATAAGAAAAATACAAAACTTGAGAATAAGTCCTTAAATTTTTAAAATTACATTTCATCCCCCATCGGAGAACCAAAAGAATACGAAAGGTCTTAATACTTTCTACACCACACCAGAGAACCGAAGGAATGATAGGAATATTCCTAAAATATCCAAAATATCCTAAAATGGTGGTTTAATATGAGAAAAGACTATTTTAACCCGAAAATGTAAGGCATTATTAAATGGTCCCTAAATTTTCCTAACTTTACAAAATGGTCCCCCATGATATAAAACATAAAATCAAACATCAAATATCCAAATCAACCCCAAAAATCATAACAAAAATCACAAGAAAGGTTTGGCCAAGCACTTTTGGCCTCGGAGCAATTTTTTTAAGTTTTCAAACAAATCCTTAAACTTTTTAAAATTACAAAATGGCCCTAAAAAAGTTAAAAATGTATGATATGCATCAAATCATGCTAAAAATACATGAAAAGCACCTCTAAAAGTCTATCAAGCATTTGGCCAAGCATGAAAAGCATTAAAACAATTTTTTGCAGTTTTGCAATTTAATCCCTATATTTTTCATATATACAAAATAGCCTAAAAATAAAAAATTCATAAACAAGCCTTTGCTAAATTTGGCCAAGCACGAAAATAGCTTTCCAAGGCCTTTAAAAATTTAGAAAAATTATTTTTAGTTCCCTATAACTTTTAAATATGTCAAAATAGTCCAAAATATCATGAAATTAAGCATGAAAATTCTTTTAAAAATCTTCATCAAATTCGGCCAATCATTAGCAACAGGAAAAAAAGTTTTTACAACATATATCCTAATTTCTACCAACCTCACATCATCAACAACACGCATAAAAATCGTGAACTATGAATATATGAACAAATTTTAACAATAATCAACATGAAAATACCAAGGAAAATAGCACTAAATCACATATATAATATCATAACATCATTTCCATAACCAAAGATATATTTTTATGATAAAAATTAAATTATTGCTAATAAAAGTCAAATATAACAACTAAACTAAGAAAGATTGATCATAGCCTTCAAACTTGGCTTTTAACTGGATTAAAATCCATAAGCTCAAGTCATCCATAGGTTCACCAAAAGGAAGAATCATGCATACAATGAACAAAAATCAAGGCTTTTATAAGTAGAACTACCTTTAAAAGCTTTAAAACTTGGAAAAATATTCAAGAGTTTTTACTAAATTTTTGGTGTTTTTCTCATCTTGAAAACCATTAGCCTTTAAATGAATTATCGTTTGGCCAAGGGGGTAAAAAAAATCCCTTTGGTCAAAAATCATTTTATTTTTTTAAACTATTCATTTTTACGGATATTAGTGAATTAAGATAAGCATCCATTAAATTACTATGTATTATTAGCCTAGTCATCATATATGACTCATTATTTTAATGAAGATAAGATCACCCAGTGGTGCAGTTAAATTCAAACTAAATTGGTTAGGGGAAAATTGGAATTCGACTAAGTTAGTTTTCATGAAACTAGCTTATAAAATGTCAAAATTAAAAATAAAAATAAAAATAATAAGCATAAACAAAATTTTGGAAATGAAAGAAATAAAATCAAAATAATGGAAAAATCTTGATTGCAAATCTCAAGCTTATAAAATATGTTCAAATTTATAAAAATGAATTAAACTCAACACATTATTCAATATATTAATTAATAAAAATAATAAACATGAAAACCTAAAATTTGAATAAATTTTACTAAAGTTTCACGATTATAACACTCGTGATATTGTTAAAAATTCAAATTAAATAAATAAATTTGACAATTTGACATCTTATAGTATAAAATGCCAATATGAATTTTTTTCTTGAGTACTTTTTATTTTTCAAGGTGAGTATTGGCAAAAATACCACACAAGTGCCAATAAAAATATATGATAATTGACTCCCAAAATTTCACAAAAAAATTTTGAAAATTTTATAAACTTTAAAAATTTGACTGTGATATCATTTATAAAAATAAATTTCAAAATTTATTAAGAAAATATATAAAAACAAAATTTTCTTTTGAATAATTGTTTTTTTTATCTGAGATTTTTTTTAACCCCAAAACTATTTTTTTCTATCATGTGCATGTGCAGCCATTTAGATATAACCAAATAGGTCTTGAAAATACCTAGCTCGCTTGCAGGAAGTCAACCTCTACCAGGGCGGCCACTAGGTTTTTAGTCTCGGATATTTAGGCTATCAGAAAAATAAGTTCGAATAAAATTAGATGTCTATAATCTCTCAGTAAATATGATTTCTAACAATTTTTTTTAAATCGCACCCTGATTATATGTACGTCTCTTTCTAAAGAACTTGAGGAAATCTGAGTGTTTCTTTGTTTAATTATGTTTTGTATATTTAATTCTGATTAAATTTTTATGCTTATATCAATATGCATAAACTTGGATTTTCCCTTTCACGTGAAATATTCCATATATCCTGAAAAAATTGGACTATTAAAGTGACTATGTAAGAGATGCTCGTTATCTTAGCTTTTCATGATTTTATTAATTTTAATCGGAATCACTAATGATATTGAATTTGGTGTAACGTGTGTTCTTTTTTTTTTTAGTGACAAATACGATTCCTATTAAATCATAATGCGTTGACCTTCCAAAGTCTCCAAAATTCCATTAGATAATAATTTCATACCACCTTTCCTAAATTTACGAAAACTGTCTTTTTCAATTCTATAATTTGGTACGTTTTTCTAGGTGATTCTTTTTTTAGAAAAAGAAAAAGTATACATGGGTAATTTTTTTAAGCTTATCAAATATGGGTAATTTTTTAATGTAGTAGATATTTTTAAAATATATATATATTTTTTAAAATTATAAAAGATAAAAATATTATTGATTTTATATTTATAATTATATTTTGCTTAATTTTTGATAATTTTATCAACTTCGTTAATATACTTGATTTATTAATAGAACAAATAAAAATATAGAGCAAAGTTGATCTCTCCCTAATGTTTTCTTTTCTCCATAATCGGCTAGGGCTAAGGGGCATCTAGAGATGGCAAAACCCGAACCGTCTGATGGATCTGAACCGATCCACTCCTAGTGGAGAGTTTTTTTTTTTTTTGAATAATAGAGGTGCAGTGCCCCTGTGGATTGAATTAGTATTTTATCCTTAAATATTTAGTTTTTTAAGAAGGATAATAACATCTCTTGTAATGTATACTTTATGCTTTGTTCTTTTATGTTTTATGTTTATACATGCTTCAGAAACGTCTTTTTCTCTTGAAATCTATGCTTTATTATTTAAGAACAATATAAATAAGAAATATTGGATAGGGTTAAGAGGGGTGGTAATAGATTTATCTAACATCCATTGAGGTTGTAATAGTATTGAAAATTCAACATCCATGATGAATTAAGGCAGATAATGGAGCAGAGTAGTTCAGTAATGGGACAGAGATGGGTTTTGCAATATCTATCTGCAACCTGCTTCATTTCAATCCCTGAGGACATCCATTGCTTATAATTTTGTTTAATCGTTAATGAGGCTGTGCCTTTGTAATAGAAGAAGATTGTAAAATCTTTAGGACTCAAGTTTAATGTTAGGATCTTGTGAATCATTAGAATTCCCTTTCATATCTTTTTAAAAAAAAATTAATTTAAAAGATTTTATGTTATGTTATTTTAATTTTTTAATTTTATTAATTTTTTTAATTTTATGCCAAAAAATTAAATTATTTTATTCATTTAATATAATAAATAAGTTTGTATATTATATAATAATTAGTTAATTAGTAAAAATATTTAACTAAATAAAATATTTTATGTTAAAATTTAAATATTAAATATTATTAAAATATATAGAGATAATTTATCAATACATTCTTATATTAATATACTTAATGATTATTTTTTATTCTCACTTCACCACTGTCATTACTTTTGAATTGGACATGTATTTCATTACTCATATTAATCTTAAACTACAGTATTTTATCTCATTGTTAAAGTAATTAATCTCATCATTATTATTATTTTCAATTTTATCGAAGACAACTATCCATAACGAACCCTTAAGAACAGACAGAAAAACGAAAAATGAAAAGAAAATACCTATTTTAAAATAAAACTTATTATGTCCCTTTATTCAAATGTGTCTTTATATAGCTTTTATATATATTTATATTTTAATTTTATAGAAGTCTTATTTATTTTGTTCCTTATTTTCTATATTTCTCAGAACAAATGCAAAATAAAAAGTTAATTGAATTTATTTAAACTTATCGTGAGTAAAAGTGCTTATGAATCGGATGAGTTAGATCAAATATGAATATTAAAAAAAATTATTTAAGAATTCTAAAAGTTCAACTTAGTTATAAAATATAAAAAGTTATTTTGTATTAATATTTATATATTTTTATAATTAAATTTAAATTTAAATATTTTATTTTTTAAAATAATAATTCAAATCAAGTTAAATTGATTTGAATTAGAAAAAAAGTTATCATAAAGCTTTACTTACTTCGAACCTATTATACTGAGCTCGAAGGATAATCTCGATCGCAGACGGTTTTATTGTGACACTTCCAAAATTTTGATTTTGGATTTTTTCCAATTTTTTTCAACAAAGGAGAAAAATTGAAACTTGGTCAACCAAAAAAGAACAAAGTGGAAAAGCTCAGAAAAAGAAAAATTGCAATGCGATTGAGAGTGATTGCAAGTTTCCAGCCCCGCATTTGTCCATTGTTATTACTACATTACAACTGCTCACATAAGACAATAAATTTTCTACATATATATATATATATATGTGAATAGATTTCTATATTCATTCTGTAAAAATTATTTTAAATTAAAAATATTTTCATGGAAAAATACTATAAATATATTATCAAAATTAAAAAAAAAAATAGAAAAATTGAGAACTAAACAATTTTATATTTATTTGTTCTTTTCTTTTGTTTTTATTTTTCTCTTGTGCTTCTTCAACCACAATATTTTATTTAATTAACTTTCACATATAAGATTATAAATTATAATGAAAACGATATGATAATTAAAATAATATTTTTGAAACAAAAAAGAAGAAATAAATTAAAATTATATAGGATAAAATATATTAATAACATCATTTAGGAGAAAATAATTACCTTGGACTTATTTGCGCAACATAAGGTATTGATTGATTAATTTCCACAATAATTTTCTTTTTTCAAAGTTTGCTGATTTGTTGGTAAGTTGAATTTGGGTAAAATTTTTCTTATTTGCATTAATTTAATTTTAATCATTGTTTATATAATAAAAAATAATTTATTTAAATTTAATTATAAATATTAATATAAAAATATATTTTTATATTTTTTAATATTATTTTTAATAATAAAATGAAGAAAAAAATTTTCTAACTATAACTTAATCCACAATCACATGGAAAGAAAAAATTTTAATTAATTAAAATTTAAAGCATGTTTGAAATATAAAATTTTAAAATACCGTAAATAACTTTAAAAAATAAAATTTTAAATATAAGAAATAAATTTTTTAAAATCATTAAAAAGAAAGATTAACATCGTAGAAAAAGAATATTACTAATTATTTTAAAAAAAAAAAGAAAAAATTGACGTGATGCAAGCGGGGAGAACACAACTCAAAAGTAAAATTATAAATGATAAAATAAATAAATTATAAATATAGCAACTGATTCTATTCGGATCAGCTTCAATTTCTTTTTTTTTTTTTTGGTCCAAATTATAATGAGATTTAGATCTATTGTCTGATAAATCTCTCTTACAGAAGTCTCCCTCTGCTACTGACTCAATCCCAACAAAGTTTCTATTTTCTTGCTATGGATTCCTTTCCTCTTCCCAACGATGAAACAGTCACCAAACCTCAAACTACTTCACTTCTTTCGCAAAAAAATCATTGCCACTCAATCTAAAGCCTTCAACTACACATTCCGACAGTGGAAACTGAAAATGGGTTGTCTTAGAATTGCTTCACCTTTGTTCTTACCTGTTGTAATAAGAACCAGACGTTGATTTTTTTTTTTTTTTTTGTTGTGTCGAACAAGGTTTTTGTTTTTGTTTAGGAATTAAAGAGTTAGGACATAAATAAAGCGAAAAATTATATATATATATATAATATAAAATGATAACTGCGGGGACAAATTTGGTTATGACGGCAATAGGATTCACAGTGAGTGTTATGTTCATAGTGTTTATTTGTACACGTTTGATTTGTGCTCGGATTCAGCTCAATGCTTCTCGAAGCTCCTTCCCTGTTGCTTCAAGATCTGATCTTAGTATAGTAAGCGTTTTTTTTTTGTTGGGGGGGGGTTTGGAAAAGTTGTTTGCCTCTTTGTCTTATTTCTAAAATTTCCAGAAATGGGTTCTATTCTGTTTGTGTTAGTTTTTCTTTTGGTTTTATTAGCAAATGTGTTCTTTTTTTCAATGCTCAGCATTACTGATGAATAAAATTGGTTTTCCAAACAAGTTCTTTTAATATAAATATTTCTGGTTATTTTCAAACTTTGTTTTTTTTTCATAATAAGCATTTTTTTAAAGTGGGATTATGTTTTTTTCTTTCTCCCCTTTCATCAATGGAAGGATGGGTTTTGTGGGTACTGAAGATAAGTTTTTAAGCTTTGTTTTTTGGTAGAAATTGAGATTTGGAGTTCTTTTTGTAAGTTATGTTTGGTACATAGTTGCTTTTCAGTATCACTTCAGTTTTATTTTTTATTTTTTATTTTTTATATTTTACTTTTACCTTTTAGTAATTTCTTGCCCGATATTTCCAATTTCTATAAAATAAAAAAAAATTATAGTTGAAATTGCTTACTTCTGCATTTAATTTCTAAAATGAATTCCAAATAATAGTGATTTTTTGGGAGTAGGGGGGATTTACATAAGAAGCTATTTGGTTTGAGTTTCAGATTTTTTATTTTCCTTTAAATTTATCCCAAGAAATGTTTTTGTTGTGAAGGATTCCTGCTTCAATGCTTAAATGCCTTTCTTAACCAAAAATTAGATGATAAAAGAAGAGAAAATAAAAAAAAAAGAGGAAAAAGTTTGTCCTTTTAGGTATAATCTGTAGGTATAAAAAATTAGAAAGTTCATAGTAAATTTGAGGCATTTTCATGTATTTCCTTTTTTTTTTTTTTCTCCCTATTATTGCAATCATTCATATTCCTTATTGATGCTGAATTTGACGGTGCAGCTTGAACGAGGTTTACATGGTGTTAAGCCTCCTGTTGTTGCCAACTTTCCCACCAAGAAGTACAGTGATGAGTGCTTTTCAGCTACACAAGATGCTCAGTATGTTCTTAGAACCTTGCTTGATTTCCGAACTTACTGCAGCATTTTTCTTTATCCTATTAACATTTTCCTGTATATCATGTAGACATTTTTTTTTTCTTTTCGCCAGAAGAGTGTTAGATGCTTAGGATTTGCAGGTAAATGATTAATTTTTCTACTTGTAGTGAAGCTGTGTGCATTTACAATGGCCATAAGAAGTACCATATGCATCTATCCATTGGTTTTGTGTGCTTAGTATTGAGTGTAACACCTAATGAATCAGTATGACAAATTGGAAGATTTTACGTAAGGTCATAAGCATGCATGCATCAGGTCCTAAATGTGATAATAGGCAGGTTCTTAGCCTGACTATGGAGATTGTTCAGATATAGATCCTTTTTCCTTGAGTGCACAGAGTATTTTTTTTCCTGGTATTTGCCCAAACACGGTTTTGAATGGGGTTTGGATTTTAAAGTACATAGCCGTACACAAATTATGTTCATCTGATGACCTGACTTCCTTTTACCTGTCAATAATGCTCTGTGCATAAATTCCTTCCACTATGAACATAAGAAATGACAATTTTCCCTTCAGGTTTTGCCTATCTTCATTTTGGTTGGATCTTTGATGCAATGTCCTTAGATAATACAAAAATTCTTGTTTGACTAAATTTCTGGGTCTCGTTTTCAAAGTTTCTTCCGTGTTGAATGCCAGAAAACCACACAATCATTTGTGAGAAGCAGACAATGATATTTTTGTCTCATATCATATGTTGTACACATGATGCAACAGGCAGGAAATAGGGACAGAGAGATCAGGGATATGAGGGAGAGAGAAAGAAATAGAGGAAATTCGGAGAGGAAGAGATAGAACCAGAAGAATCTCAACACTAGAAATTCAAATCTTAAAAGTCTTTATACCCTATAACCAAAAACTATTTGGAAAACACATATACTTCTTTTCTTTCTAGCTGTCCTTTATTGTTTACAGTTTTGCAGGTGATATGTCCTATTTGCTCAGACTTGTGTTTGAGTATTAGATACCAGTATGTTTTCAAAACGGTTATGTTTAAGTGTTTTTTTCTAAGTTTTTCCATATATTTGAAGGATATTTACATACCCTTGTTTGAATATGCGTTGGACACAAGTATTTGAAGAAAAATGACAAGTCATAGCAAAATAAAATATCTGGCCTCTATTTGCAAGTTTTCTGTGTTGAACCAAATCCTTGTTTTTCTATTTAGAAGTTCAGAAGATATAAGCATGAGCTATGGCCAGTCATATTGGCCAAGTAAACCAATTGCCGGTGCCAAGGTGCATAGGGTCCCTGTCAAGGATTAAGGCAAGGCCTTTTAGTTTGTTATATCAAACACTGTGATTCATAAATCTATTTTTTTTCTTACATTTATGTGGGACCTAGAAAGCACTTCTTGGCATCTTTTTCTCAATGCTATAGACATGCAAAGTGTTAATCTTCGGCCTTTTCCTTATCCCCAATTTGAGTAGTTTTAGTTTTCAAGTGGAAGTAAGACTTTAAACCCCTGCTATAGTAGAGAAGTATTTAGTACATTGTACTTGCCCAGTTTTGCTAGAACTAATGTATCACCTTCCTGTGATATAGACATGACATATTTTCAAACTTGATTTGATCCTTCTAGCATCTTAATAACTGTAGGCAATATTGATCCATCATTTGAAGTGTCCAACAAAAGACTAGTTGATAAAAACTTGTCCGAATACATAGACAAAAAGGTGGACGATGCTTTCTTGCAATGTGTAGCAATTTTGTTTGCCTCACAATCACTTTTCTTAAAACTCCTTGGGAAAATTTTGGTCAGAGTAACCATCTAGCAAACTTCCGGTTTGCGTTTTTTTGATAATCAAACCTTTGGTTTGTTGATTGATAAAATTAGTTAATTTTTGGATTTTGGCATCCTAAAGGGCAGGCATATTTGCCTTTAATAGCCTTTTGATGTTTTGGAAAAAGATAGTATCATTCAATGGAAAGGAGTGGTGAAGAGCATATTCTTGAAAAACTTTTGCCTTTCTTATCACACTTTTTTATTCATAGATCTACCTTATTTTTAGAAATCGAGAATAGTTGCATAACAATAGGATCTCTAGAATTTATGTATAACAATTATTGCTAAGCTTACTATCTTGAGGTTCATTCTCCACTTTTGATGGATGAAAGATGCCCCCACTTATCATTTAAAGTGGGGGTTAGTTGATTTATTTTACTTCCATTAAATTTGAAATGATTGGGTAAGGACTAGAGGTAGCCATTGGGTGGGTTCAAATAGTTTAGTAATCATTTCAAATTTGGGCTATTTCTAGTTTGGATTGTTAACTGTAGACCATTCTCAATACAGGTTGATTTGGGTTCATCCATTTTTGGATTTTGTCACTCTCAGTTAATGACAATTCATATCTTTTCAGCTTAAAAATCGGCTTATACAGGTTTTGAATTGGATTGGTCTTAGGTTTGATTTTGGTTTCTTGGGTTCATATCACTTTAGGTTTGGATTGCTTCATGTTCAGGTCACTTTCAATGACGATTTGGAGAGTAGGATATTAAAAAAAAAGGTTATTTTATGATAATAATATATTTTCATGTAATTTACCCAGTTATTTTTTTTGGTGTTTGTAACCTTCCAAAAGAAAATCCAAATATGAGATTCATAAATACTGCACTAAGATAAAAATATCAGCCATTTTTTACAGAAGCATCCCAAGATAAAAGCCTTATATTATATCGACCATTTTGGGTAAAAGTCCATTGAGAGTCCTTGTACTATAATGAAAGAAGCATTTTAGTCTTTGTACCATTAAATTTAATATTTTAGTCCTTATACTTTTTAAATTACAGCAAATAAGGAAAAATAGTTAACGGTATTAAAAAAAACTGTTTAGATGTGGATAAAATGTTAACATATCATGTGATTTGAGATTTTAAATTTTATTCAAAAATAGGTTTTGGGTTACGATTTGGGTTTGGGTATTTTTTGTATAAAATTTAAAATTCTACATCACATGACATGTCAACATTTTATCGACGGTGAAATGGAATTTTTAACAGTGTCAACCATTTTTTTCCTTATTGCTGTAATTTAAAAAGTACAAAGATTAAAATACTGAATTTTATAGTACAAAGACTAAAATGCTTCTTTCACTATAGTATAAGTACTAGAACTGGACTTTTACCACTGTTTTGTATTTCTTTGTTGGACTACTTTGATAATGAACTTCAGCTCAGTTCTAGCCTCAGATCTGGCACTAGTGATGCTTCATCTATTCCTTGCAGTTGGATGTAGTTGGCATAACCAGTTGATAAGCTATGCTGAATATGAAGCGTGGGTGTATTTTGTTTGAACCTTTCTTTTGCTTGATTTATAGCTTAATATTGGTCCCGTGACAGAATGTCCAAAATGTGGGAACTACAACTTTTTCGTTGACCTTGTTTTTAGTCATTATTCTAACGTAACCCAATGCTAAAAGAAGCGGATCAAAGGATTGATGGTTCAAGATTTTATCTTATAGTTTCCTTTTGTTATTTTTTTGGGCTGAATTTGTTTTAACATGCCATATATATTTGGCAGGTGCACAGTTTGCCTTTCCGAATACCATGGTGAAGATATCTTGAGAATCCTACCCTCTTGTGGCCACTCCTTCCATGTGACATGCATAGATATATGGCTACAACAGCATTCCACATGTCCTGTTTGTCGAATATCACTGCATGAATTTCCCGAGAAGAAGCGCTCGATGCAACCATTGTTCAGTTCAGCCGTTCGATCTCATTTCGGCATGGAGTCTTTCAACACTCATTCTTACAACTATTTGTTGAGAGGGCATGGCTTTCCATCAAGAAGCCATGACAACCGTGGGACGGAACCAGGTCAAGAAACTTCTTTCGAACCCCGGGGCAAGGGAGCAGAATCAGGGGAGAACATGTCCCCAACAACTGAAAACAAGCATTTGGAAAGCCCATCAAACCCCTGAATTATCTTGGTTATCAAGAATCTTTTAGTTTAGTTTAACTGGGGTGTACTGTTTTTTGAAGTATGAATGTACGTAGCAGAAGTGGTGGATTATTTTCCCTGTAAATACGTCTAAAGTATGTCCTTGTATCATTCCAACTGTAGCTGGGTTCTAGCAGTTTTGCTAGCTCACTTGTAAAACTAGCATTTCAGCATATCAAGTTGGATCATTTTGGATTGAAAAAATATAAATTATTTTAAATTTGAATTTTATTGGATTTGAATTCAGCATTTCGGTATTTTGGGTGTGGATAATTGAGTTCAAGAATGGTGGCTGCTCCATTTATTTTCAAATATTCATAAATAAAATCATTTAATATTAATTATATCCATAACTTATCCAAAATCATTTGTATAAATTTTGGCTATGCATTATCTATCCAAAATCGTTCAGTAATATCCATTCAAATGCTTGTATTCGAATTTGATATGATTAAAAATTCTCAATTTTATTTGGTTTAGTTTTTATGTTTTGCAGTTTCAATTTTTAATAAATCACACATTATTTTGTCATATTATCAATAAAACTATAGCTAAAAGAACGAAAGGTTTAACAAAAGTTCAAATCTCTCTATACTAAATAAATAAATAAATAAAATTTTCTATTTTAAGTTAAACAACTTTTAAAGAGAAAAATCTAAGACCTATCCAAAACAGTGAAGGATATCGTTTTCATCATACCTATCAGTTTTAGTCAAATTTATTTTGAACATATAATGGATATCTAAAATCATGAAAGATCATTTTTCATATCCCTATTTAAGTTAAACGGATATCTAAGCCCTAAAATCCCAAATTTATTTAAAAACGTGAAAGATATGATTTTTGCTATCCGTAATCTATTTGGCTTAACAATAAAAATGGCCTCTGTACTTTATAGTTTTTTTTTACTTAGTTACTTTATAAATTTTCATTACAAGTTAAGTACTTATGGTATAATTCCATTAAAGTTAATATTTCGTCCTATCATCATTAAGTAGATGATGATGTGATAAATTATAACTAATTAGATTGTGATATGTGTCACAAAAGTCATTTTGAATATATAAAAATTCAAAATAAAATTTAATTTTTTAAAAAATCTTAAACAGTCAAAATATTTTTAAAAAATATCTAAAAAAATCTAAAAAATTTAAAAAATTCAAAAATTATATAAAAATTAAAAATATATAAAATATATTCAAAAGTTCAAAAACTTTAAAAATATATAAAATATCAATAAACTACAAATTTTAACTTAAAAATAAAAATTTTTAATATTTAGTTCTGTAAAATTTTAAAATATTTATTTTTCAAAAAATTAATTTTTATTTTTCATATATGTTTTTTAAATTTTCAGATCTTTTATATTTTGAAAAATCATTTTTTATTTTTAAATTTTCTTAATTTTTATTTTTTAAGTAGTTGAAATTCTTAATTTGATATTTATTTTTTTTCTTTTTTAGAAATTTTTGAATTATTTATTTGAATAATATGACATGGTATATAATATTGAATTTTAGAAACATGTGGTGCAATTATTGGTTGAGGTAATCAAATTATTATTTTTAACAGTTTTAGCATTTTGGGATAAATTGTGCGATAGAAGTACACTATAAGTACATAAGTGAAAATGAAAATTCATAAAGCATAAAAAAAAAGATATAGTTTAAGGGCTATTTTTATATTAAGCCAACTATCTGCATCCGTTATTATTATTTAAAATTGCTTGTAATGATTTCAACAAATCAAATATCTGATCAAAATCTGTCTAGTGCCATTCCTATATGGGTTAGAGCAATTTTGTGTTAAAATTATTAGGTTTTAAAACTAAATTAATTTGACTTAAGATAATTTTTGTATGATTATCTCGAATTTGAGTGGCATTCAATGGTTTGGTGTTTAAATTTTGTGACTTTGATTTTTCTCTATCAAATAAAAATTATTCAAATTTAAATTCAAATAGATTAAACATGTTAGGATTCAAATTATTTTGTCTTTGGGTTCATTTTGGATTTAAATCATCTTAAGCTCGAATATTTTTAGATTTTGATTTGGGATTTTTCAGGTTTGAATCATTTTGGGTATCGACTTTTTCAGGTTTAGCTAATTTCAACAGATTATTTCATATTTAGATTCGTTTTGGATTTAATGATTATAACGCATATATATAATCCATATATAAATTAATTTGTGGAATTAAAATAATTGAACTTGAAGGACCATTCGGTGTAGCACTTGGTTTGATTCACTAATCGAAGACAAGATCACAAGTAAAAAATTATCTACGGTAAATTCTTCATAGTTGTAGAGAGATCCTTGTAGTCTGTATATTTCAAGAGACTTATTTCTCTCTTATATATTATATATATTTTCTTGGTTGCATGAATTTAATTCATTGTAGTTAAGGAATTTTTTTTCTTCCTCTATCCCTTAAGTGCACATGGTAGTTTACATTTTTATTTAAACATTTAACTTTACAAATAAAGTTAATACAGACCTTAGCAGTAGCTAAAGTTGTAATTTTTGGCAAAATGTATCGATATACAAGTATGAGTATCGATACAAATCCATAGAGTTTCGATACAGGCTTCTAAGTCTCGAGACTGGAAACATTTTTTGCTCTTAGTATCGATACACAGCTCATTGTATCAATACTCAGGAGTAAAATGTACCTTGTGTATCGATACAACATGTTTTGTATTGATACACCAAGGCATTTTTGGCTAGTTTGAGCCACTTTTTATCCTTCAAAAGCTTGATTTAAACATGTTTTTGCACCAAGAAACTATCATAAACATTGCAAACCTCAACTATGGGTCCATTAATGGATTCAAACAAATTTTTGGAGCCTAAACAATTAATGACAAAGGTCACTTTCATAAGATATATAAGTGTAAGAGGGTGTGGTAGGCATATCTTTAGTTGCTGGCTGTCACAGCCTTTCTGCCTCATTGCTCAGCATGGTGGAACCAATAAAAAGAGAGTCAACTGAGCATGGTAGCTGAAGATATGCCCTATGCAGAAGGAAAAAATGAAAAATGCCCTTGCATGGTCTTTTAAAAGCAGGGGCTCAGCATTGAATCAAACACTACCAACTATCTTACAAAAAAAAAAACTTTCGACTATCAAAAAAGCTCTCCAGCAATCCCAGAAAACTCTTCATCCATCCCTACACATCCTTCATCAACTTCAGCTCTAACAATTCACTAAAACACTGTTCCATTGCCTTTCACCCTCAACCAACCTCCATTCCCGTAGCTCCCTAAAACCACCATCGAAACACCTTAAAAAACTCAACCTTTGACACATCTTCATCCTCAAAACACCTTATCAGCAACCATATTATCGAAAAGCTTCTTCCTTTCACCCTTTTCTTGCTTAACAATAGCAAAAAGAGGGAAGGAACTGAGCTTAAAGTTACAACTTTAAAAAGGGGAAGAAACTTCAAGATTTTGCTGGTATATTTTTTACCTTGTTACATATATTTTCTATTTTGATAATCCATTTTATTTTAGTGAGCCTTTCATGTTGCCATGGCCCTCCTAATACTCTCATGCATCTTTGTTACCTTGGTTGTGGTAGTCCTAGGATCTTGATGGCCTTTTTGACACCATGATGTTGTTGGATATATAAACTCACCATGCTTCATTTTCATCCTCATACAGCCTCTTTTCATACACCTTTGCCATGTTCCTTCCATATTCACATGCCTATTTCATATTTAAATGGTCACCTCAATGTGACTTAGTATGTTCAAATATTTTCTTCTGTTTTAAGGAGGCTCATGAAATAAAAATGTTGTCTTGACAACTCTAACATCCACTCCTCTGTATAAACATGTTTATATCATCTCCATGCATCGTATTTGTCATCTTCTTGCATCTATGTCACCCATTTCCATGTCAAAATGTCATCTTTGCATGATTGCATGTTTAGTATATGTTTATCTTTGTATGGGATGTATTTTGTTCATGATATCTTTATTAAAATGCTTGCTTGTTTCTTACAAACTGATTTTTAGAAACATCCCTAAGTTAAATTCATGTTACCTTTAATAGATGAAGAGTAGCATGCACTTAATGTTTTCATCAAATTGGTCTCCCAATCTTGGGGCAAATTGACATATCAGCTCTGGATTCATGGTGAAATAAGTTCATTTTTTTTAAAAAGAAAAGAAATCCTTTTTAGCATTAATCCTTGATCTTGAGTCTCATGTTCCTTTTTGTGACATGGTCAGTAGGTTGTTCCATCATCCAAAACTATTTTGGGATTATGGAATGAACTTGTGAAGCCCGTGTTACTTTCTGTCACGGACGTTCGTACGTCTTAAACCTGAGCCTATCTTCGAAAAAACTAGAATATCGAATAATCCCCTTATTTTTGCTCTAGTAACACTATAGTCTGAACTTGAAAAATCATTTTTGAACTACGAAATATTTCTTTTGATTTTTCTAATATTTTTCCTTTAAAGGGTATCCAATAAACTTTCTAAAGATGCCTTATTTCCCTTGGATCATACAGTATGAGGTAGTTATGATTTTTTGAACCTATGCTATCCAAAACCCCTGGAACCAGCATGTAACATTCTGTTTAGGGCCATTACAGCCCACTATTGATTTTTACAAAATTTCCAAATATTTTTCCCCAAAAAGGTCATAAAATTCCCTTTCTGAAAATGTATTATCTACGATCTAGCTATCTTGGATAAGCTTAGAATGATTTTTTGAAATCTATCATGCACTTTTAATCATACATGCTACTAGGGCTGAGATGAACCTAACTTCAAAAATTAATCTCGCCTAGAAAGTGATTTTCTAGAACTTTTGGAATATTTTTATATTAAACCTCGTCGAGTTACCTTTCCAACGGTACCTCATTTACCCTCTAAAGTCTTTGGATGCACCTAAACAAAATTCAAAAACGGAGACGACATGATGTTATTCCCCTATTTTCAACCTAGTTTCTGAATCCCCTTTTATCGAGACGTTCGGATGTCTAAAAAATGTCCTTGATTGATTCCCCCATAACATCAACCCCTTTTAACTCGATGAAGATTAAAATATGCAAAATAGGATTTCATATTAAAATTTTCGTTGGTGGAGATACCCTAACTCCATAATTTTAAAGGGGATACTCAAACCCCATTTTTAATTAAAAAATTTCAAATTTTCTTTTTGTTCCTAAATGTTTTCCTAACTTTGGGAATACTCCAACCTTGTTTTTCATTAAAAATTCAAATTTTCACTTTAATCTTAACTATTTTCATAACTCTATTTTAGGGGATACTCTAACCCTACCTTACCGAGGGGATACTCTAACCCCGCTTTTACCTTTAAAGCTTTAAAGTTTCTTTCTTCTGAATGCCTCAAACTTTTTTGATAAAAACCGTCTTTGTTCTTCAAATCATCCCAGTTATTCTTCAATAATCGAAGGCAAATATGAGATACATTTCGATCTCCCCTCTTTTTTTTATTTTTTTTTGTTTGTATTTGCTTGTTTATGATATTATTATATTTATCATTTTTTGCCCCACTCACTAACTTGTTTCCTTTTGTAGTGTTATTGTGCATTCATGTTTAAAATTCATTTTCAAATGAAATTTACGAGGCGATGTTTCGTGTTGGTATCCTCCAGTGCCTCATACGAAACATCCAAGTTTTAAAATCCAATCCGGACGTCGTTTTCATAAAAAAATCCCTATGTTCCTTACATATTCGAGGCGCATATGTGATCTAATTTTCCTTAATAAAAAAACCCGGATTTAGATTTTTCAAAACTTCATTCACTAAAGAGGATTATATCTAAATAGAGACAAAATGGAGTCGATTTAACTAAGACCAAAGTGAGATATAGTTAGTAGGTATCGATTTTGGGCATCGTGGGGATGCTCGTCCTTCCTTATGCGTAACCAACTCCTAAGCCCAACCAACGAATCTCTAGACTTCGTAGACCTTGAAATCAGTGTTTTGAGTTTCGTAACTTGTGATATTGTTTTCAATAGGCATCTGATCTTGCCTAGCCTAAAATGATCGGTGGTGACTCCAAGTTGATGGCCACTTTATGGTGGCTATCCGAAACAAGTTGGATGAGCGATTCATTCGACGGTCCTTACCCCTTTCATATTATCATGCCTGATCTAAATCCCAACCAAGGGATAGCTCAAAGGCTCGACCACAACCAACCCTTATTTATTTTTAAGTCGAGCATGCCATGCCGTTCGGATTATCCAAAGTTTTAAAGGCCGGGAACATGGCGACAGCTTGGCGACTCCTCTGGGGATTATTTTATAGAGTTAGGCCTATAACTAGCTACTTCTCAGTCGATTCTTGGTTTTTCAGCCTCCATAATTATATAATATAATTCTCTTTTATTTTGCATACTAATCTCTATTGCTTATGCTTTGGTTCTGTGATTGTTAGGGATTATTATTGCGTAATTAAATATTGATTTCAATAAGTATGGTAATATGTGAGTGAAATAAAAAGGTTTGATTATTTCCCCAACACACACCATGCACTCGCATTTGCACTAGATTCCCACCATACACCATAGTGTGGTTAGTATCCTAATTATTAAGAGGAAGTTGGCCATATGCCTTTATGAGTAACCCTCCGCATAGGCATGGCAAGACCTTCTAGGATGTAAACTACCTATGTCTCTCGTGAGTACCCCTCTACACTTGCACAAGGAAATACATCCACCAAGTTGAACTCGTTCTGACAAACCCGCAATGGGCCTAGGATCGAGGTGCCTCATTATTCTTACCGAATGGAAGAGCGATTCGAGTATCGAAATGGGCATCAAATTAAACCCATATAGTGAACCCTACAAGCTAAACCATGTCAGACCGTACTGGATGCTACTAGAATAACTTAAAGATAAGGGTCACTTGGGGAAACATTTTTTACATTTACTCCTATATGCCATTTATTAACATTCCACATGCCAGGCCTTTAAGAACTTTAGACAATCCGAAGGGCCAAAACGCACTTGACTTAAAAAATATTTGATGTTTGACATGAAAGAGTAAAAGATCATTGGATGAATCGCTCATCCGACTAGTCTTGATGGCCACCATGAAGTGGCCATAAACTTGGAGTCACCACTGATCATTTTAAGTTAGGCATGATTGGATGCCTATTGAAAATAATACCAGAGATTCATTGTTTTAGGTTCATGAGTTGGTTACGTGTGGGAAAGGATTAGTACCCCACAACGCCCAAAAATTGGTACCATCTAACTATATCTTACTTGAATCATTTTTATCAATATATAAATATAATTCTCTCTAATGCATGAAATTTTGTAAAGATACGAGTTTGGGTTTTAATAAAAATTTTATCACCTATGCATCTTGGAAAGGTGAGAAACATAGCGATTTTTGATAAAAATGATCTCCGGATGGGTTTTTTTAAAAAAAATAAATATTTCATGTCTGGCACTGGAGAGATACCGACATGAGATATCGTTTTGTGATTCTGAAAATAATTTTTAAAGCATGAATGCTCGAGGTCCCTACAAGAGGAAACGTACTAGTGAGATAGGAAAGAAAGCAATAAATAAATCCATACAAAAATAAACACACAAAATTAATAAAAAAGAGGGATGTCCAAAATGTATCTTATAGTTGTCTTCGATTATTGATGAATAAATGAGACGACAACATTGAAACTTAGTCAGAGTCAGTGGAAATTTGAGGAGAAAAAGGTTTCGATGACTCAAGAGGGAGAAAATCTTAGATTTTAGAAGGAACATGAAAAGCGAGGTTGGAGTATCCCCTCAGAAGTGTGGGGTTAGAGTATCTCTGAAAATAGAAGCTTGATACTAGATTTGAGGTAAAAACAAGGTTGGAGTATCCCCTCGGAATAGTGGGCTTAGAGTATCCTCGAAAATAGAAATTCGATGTCATTTTAAGGTAAAAGTGAGGTTGGAGTATCCCTTCGGAGTAATAGGGTTAGAGTATCCTCGAAAATAAAAGTTTGATATTAGATTTGACATAAAAGCAGGTTTGGAGTATCCCTTCAGAGTAGTGGGGTTGGAGTACCCCCAAAAATAAAAATTCGATGTCAGTCTGAGGTAAAAGTAGGGTTGGAGTATCCCCTCAGAGTAATGGGGTTGGAGTTCCTCGAAAATGAAAATTCAATGTCATTTTGAGGTAAAGTGGGGTTAGAGCATCTCTTCGAAGTAGTAGGGTTAGAGTATCTCGAAAATGGAAATTTGATGTCATTTTAAGGTAAAAGCGGGGTTAGAGTATCCTCTCAAAGTAATAGGGTTGGAGTATCCCTAAAAATAAAAATTTTTGACGTTTAAGAGGAATGCGTTATTTTTTGGATAAGGGGATCTTTGAAAATCGAGAGCCAAAGGTTTGGCTAAAATATTCCTCTTTTGTTTAGCCTTAGTTTGAGTCAAAGGGCTTAGGTCATGGGAATAAGCCGAGTAGATCATGAGGCGTTCGAACGCCTCAATAAAAGCATTTCAAAAATTGGGTTAGAAACAAAGGACAGCGCTACGTCATTTTCTCTTCTTGAATCTATTCTAAGCTTATCCAAGGGTCCGAGGGGTAAACAAGGTACGTTGGAAAGGTAACTCGATGAGGATTAATGTAAAAAATATTCCAAAAAATCCTAAAAAATCACTTTCTAGGTGGAATTAATTTTTTGAATTTCAACCTGTCTCGACCTGGCAGCATGTAAGGGTAAAGGTATGATGGACTTTGAAAAATCATTTCGGATTCATCTAAAATTATTAAAATACAAATAATACCTTTTTGGAAAGGGAATTTCATGAACTATATGGGAAAAGTATTCAAGGGATTCAAAAATGTTCTTTGTTAGGTCAAAACGGCTCGAACAGTAAACTGCTTGCTAGATCCAAGGGTTCTAGATAGTGAAGATTCAAAAAATCGTAACTATTTCATCCAAAATGATCTAAAGGTAAATGAGATATCGTTGGAAAGGTAATTCAAAACCCTTTAAAGGAAAATACCAATACATTCTGGGTAAATCATTTTTTATTTTTAAATAATTTTTCAAAACTAGACTATTATGCTGCTAGAACAAAATAGTGGAGGTGTTTGGTATTTTTGGTTTTTCATTGGGTTAAGCTCAGGCCATGGACGTTCGAACATCCATAACTAAGATGAAGGGTTGACATGGGCATCACGAGTTTATTCCATAGTCCTAAAGTAGTTTGTGATGATGGAACAACCCGTTGACCATGCCATCATGAGGGTGTTTGGCTAAGGACCAACGATTCACATTTTTCAACTAA
>JBBYHL010446088.1:2758-13964 GCA_038381835.1 Adansonia madagascariensis
CTGCTAATAGCCTAGCTAAGAAAATGAAAATCCCTCATTAGCTGATCACATCTCATCCTATGCATTCATGCCCTCCATTTTACACTTCATGCAAGCTTGCTGTGAGTAAACTCTTTGAACCTCTAGGTGTTCTACTCAAATGTTGTCTCTTTCCCAATAGAGTAAAAAACAAGATGGTTTTGGTGGACAAGCTCCCATGCATACCTTATAGATGACAACTATCTCAAAATGGCATTATTTTAAACCCATGCATGAAAGGATTTTTAACTCTAACTCAAAATAGCATCCTATTACTTTTCAACCAAACTAGCCTTAAATAGTTAAAAATAAATCAAATCATAAGTCCATTGGCTCTCAAAATGGCGGGGAGCTTTCCTTGCTTAGAAAAATTTTAATTAAGTTCTAATGGTTTTGGTTAAAAGACATATTTACAAGCTCAAACTCTTTTTTATTAAATATTGGTAAAATGTACTTTGCATGATTATGAAGTTTCCCTAGGTCATTTGGAGTGGTTAGGAAGATGAAATAGTAGCAAATGCAAAGTGAACAAACTTTTTGTGCTAAGTTTTTTTGTGCAGTATCAATGCTTTTTATCATAAAAATGAATTTTTGTGAAGAATCACAGTTTTGACAAAGTATTAACATTTCAACCATAAATATCAATACTTTTAGCAAAAGTCTTGATACTTTTAGATCCCAAGGCCTAGAAAATTATGAAATTCCTGACATATCAATGCATAAAGACATGTATCAATACTTTCATTTACTTTGCATGAAAATGCCCTATTTTAGCCTCCTAACCAATTTCTTTTTTCAAGTTGGTCCCCAAGCATCCTGAGCCTTCCAACTAGACCCTTGTGCACTAAAACTAGGCCAGAGATGAAGGGGAGATGCATACTTATCATAAGCCTTGGGTCAGGCACAACTGGTTTGAAAGAGGCTTGGATAGAATCAAGTGTCTACAATTACAATTTTCACAATTGGTATCAATATTATGCATATAGACAACAACCAGTTTTTTTAATAACAACTAGCATGTCTTTTTTATTACTCATAATCTTTAAACTTTTTACTTAATTGTTTATAAATGAATATATGATTATGTTAAACTCTTAATAGAAATTCATTGCCTATTTTTTAACAACTGGTATACATAATTTTTAGTTCTCATCAATTTGTATAGTTGATTATATGTCTCTCTTACTTGAATTAGTGTCCCTACCTTTGAGCTGATCTTTCGTTTTACTATAACAAAAAGGGAGAGAATTTTAGGATGATAAATTTACTTTGAATGAATATGAATATGAAAGCAAATATAGAGAATTTTCATATATGTTTATATTGTTTATATCTTATACATATGAATTATGTTAGATTTTATGCTTAAATCCCTATGGATTTTGTGGTTGATTAGTTCCTTGCTTATTCTTTCAAAGTTAACCAAAATGTTGTTATTAAGGGAGAGTTCTTATTGAAAATCTTTAAATGTTTTAGGAGGAGTGCAAACTTATCTTTAGTTTTGTCATATCAAAAAGGGAAAGATTATTAACTACATTAGATTTAAATTGATCTTGGTTTTGATATAATAAAACCTAGCTTAATTAGCTTCAGTATAAATGTTTTCTACCTAGTATTCTTGCTTGAATATTTTCAATGCAATATTTTTCCTTAATTATTTTGAAAATGCTTTAGAAAATGCTAAAATATTTTAAACTCCTTAGTTTTCTAAAAAAATGTATACTTATGTATAAATCATTTTTAAGACAAGTTAACATTCTTTAAAAAGCAAAGCAAACATCTTTTGTAAGGTTTTTAATGCAAGTATTGATACTAGTGTTGATTCAAATTTTCCTGTAGCTAATAGTTTTTTTTAAGGTAAGAAAGTAGCCATACTTCAAGAGAAAGTATCAATACTTTACTTTCCAATGGTCATTTTTCCAAGGTTACAAAGGTAAGTATGGATACTTTAAGTTAAAGTATCAATACTTCAACATGAGAAAGAATGGAAAGATAATTTTCATGAGCATCCAACAGCTTTTTTCTATCCCAAACACTTTCTAATGGCCATAATCATTCTCAAGCTATAAAAAGGACTTTCCAACGCCTCCAAACGCAAGAGACTTCAAGAGAGGAGAATTAAAGCTATATCTTCATCTCTCTCAAAGCTTTCAAGAAGTTTTAGTTCTAAACTTAATTTTCATATCTTCCTTGTATTCCTTTGTATTTCAATTTTTTGTTGTTGAGCTCAAACCTTGTACACACTTATCCCTTTAAAGGTTTTCTTTGTTACACGAACTTTTTTTGTAAAAAGGGAAAAGTTACTACCATAGCCTAGAAAATGTAGAGAGGTTATATCTTAGCCTATGAAAGATAAGAGGGAATAAGTTTCTGTCAAAGCCTTAAAAGACAAAGAGTTGTAAGGGTTATACTTGTCTTTGATTCAAGTTAATGAATTATAAAACTCTTTGGCAAGTGAGGCTAAGGGAGAAGATATAGGCATGAGGCTGAACCTTTTCAAATTAGTAAGTTTTATTTTCTATCCCTACTCACATACTTAACTTGCAATTTAAAGTTTATTATTTGAATTTCTCAAATTCCATACTTAAAATCGCCCTACCACAGGCGTCCTCTTCTTGGGACCTATTCATGAAGAAATTAAAAAATGGCATTCCCAAACAAGATGACCTGTTATCACAAGTTAAAGAACTATTTACATAATTGGCACGTGAAAACATTTCCATAAACACTTGAATGACAATATCAAATGGATTTCTTATAATGGGTCATGTTCAATGAGCTTGTTCTTTAACAACCATCTATATGTTATCCATAAATATCACAATACTTCAACCATCAACCAAAAGTAACATTTTGTAACATAACATTAATGCTTATAGGATTTTTATAATTATAACACACTTACAATCCTTTGCAATGCCATATGTGTCTCTAAAGCTTTATCCAATTAGTGCTTAGTAGCTATTATTATAGTATAACATGAAGGAAAATCTTGTATCAATAAAGTATGGTGATTGGTTTTCATTATTGACATATATCCCTTGTCTAATCTGATTGGCTCTTAGGCAAATGCCAATGAAATTACCATAAGCACTTTACTAAAGTATATTCTTTTCTCTTTTTTCTTGGTAATCCACAAAGCCTCAAGCAAAATTCCTAAATTCTCTTTATATTGAGAAAGGGTTAATGAGATCTTTTAACAATAGAGATCTTTACAAAAGCTAATGTAGGAAATAAAAGTAATAACTAAATTAAATGGGATTTATTTCAGCATTATATCATATTATCTTGTTATATATGATTACCATGACCATTATCTTCGTAATTTTATAATACATTCATGTCATTGATTGTGAAGTCATTTTATTTGATGATGTATGTGGCAATGTCTTAAGTTAAGATATTTATTGGATATTTAGAACAAAACTTTCTATGTTATGCCAACTTTTGGAAAATGTAGGAAGATTTATCCAAATCATTTTCTCTTTTAAATGATATTTCAAAATTAATTACATGATTTAACTAAGAAAATTATCTTTAATTGCCATAATTAGAATCATCTGTATCAAAATCAAAGAAAATACATACTACTTAGCACTAATTGATCAGTGAGACGGGATGCTAGCACTTTTTCCATATGTAAGTAACTCCCAAGCCCCTTTATTTAATGGTTTTATGTCAGACTTTGAAAATTATCTTTCTTAATAAATTATGATTAATTTTTGGATTTCTTATAGAAAAAAATTTTATAGGTGGGAAATCATATGTAGCCCAAAAATATTGGTGGCTATTGCTTTCCATTTATTATTTTTCTAAAACCCTATTTCAAACTCTATTTCTATAATCTTATCATCCTAAACGTCAAAACCGACATGACATCTGACTTGTCAATTGGATAGGTTGAGTTGGTATCGGTTCATAAAAATTTCTAGACATTTTAGGTTCCAGCCATTTTGGTTTGGGTCACATTAGGTTTGGGTCATTCTGGGTTTAAGTCAATTCAAGTTCTAGTCATTCGGGTTTGAATCATTTTGTGTTTGGGTTAATCAAATTTGACGCTTGGTTTATTTAGGTTCGAATCATTTGGGTTCAATTTAATAATTTTAGTATTAAATCATATCCTATTTAAACAAAATTATTTGATTAAGCAAATTTAATTAGAATTTTATTGAAATATAGAAAATAAACAATAGTGAAAAATAAATATAGAAATTGTAAATTTTAATAAAAATAAATATCTATCTAATTTGACTTATAGATTTAAGCATAATCGTGTAATTTTTTGAATTCAAGTATCTCTTTTACTTAAATGGATACTTTCGTTCAAAATATTTTTAGTACATATCAGCAACAAAATGTGTATTACATATTTCAAATGTCATCAATATGAAATATGTAGATTTAGAAAATGTGTTTTTTTAGTAAATAAATATTAAATGGAATTCTTTTCTCAAAAAAATTTCTAAAATAAGTTTTTTTTTAGGAAAACTGGAAGTTTCAATTATTCTTTAAAACATCCTAAGTAATGATTATTAATAGGGTATTGTTAAAACAATTAAGGTATCTTAAAAATCATTTTTATATAAATGATTTTTCTAAAATTAATCACCTACAAATAACTATCAATTTCTTAAAAAAAAGGAAAAGGAAAAAATAAATTGAAAATTAATTCATGTGTATTACATTTTTAATTATTTGTATCGTCTGTATTCATGAGAATCATAAATATGAAAGTGAATCTTCAATGATAGAACTCTAAGTAACTAGCAAGTAGTGATTCTCGTGAAATATTAAGGTCGGAAATTTCATTAAATACTAATAAGAGCATTGGAGTATTTAGTATGACTTTTTAATGTAAAAAGTTTTCATTCATTTAAAAAAACAAATATATTTGTCTTTTAAAAATGAGCAAATGATTTTTAAGAAAAATAAATTCAGGAAACTATTTCTAAATATGAAAATTAAGATTATTTTATTAAAGATAAAAGATAATACGTAATTAATTGGTACCATTTTCTCATATGGACATTGTGGGGGCAAACACCTTCCTCAAGCATAACCGTACTCATGGATCCAAACTTTATTTTCTCAAACCAAAATTATCTTTTAACAAATCTTAATTAATTTTATGATTTTATTAAAAGGAAAATTTTCTTAGATGGGATTCTCACCAAACAAAAAATAATGATGTGATTTTCTTTTTATTTTTTTCAAAATCATTTAGCAGTTGAAAAACCTTAATGACAATAATCAAATATTTTAGTGGAGTTTTTCTTTTTTCCTTTTTTTTATAGATTTTTTGGTTTATTTTGAATATATTCAAAAAGAAAAGAAAAGAAAGAACAACAAAAGGAAATGGATATGGGTTGGCTTAATTCCGGATTCCGTGACTCAATCCAAAAATCTTAACCCATTTAGCAATTTGAAGCTCTAAGGCTAATAAGGATTCAATAACTACTTCAAAGCCTAAAAGTAATTATAAAGTCTAATAAATTTAAAAGCCTAAAGGATGGATTTCATACTTATTTATTAAAAAAAAATTAACTTCCAATTTAAATAGTATTTAATTTAAATTAAGAATTCTCAAAAAAAAAACTAATTTGTCAATTAAATACAATTTAATTCAAATTAATAGATACTTTTAAGGTCCTTCGATAAAATTGAGTGTCAATATAATGTCCAATTTATTATAATTACGTACACATATCATTACCTATTTTTATATACTTTTAAAAAAAAATTGCATAATATGACTTAAAAGATTATATATTTAAATTAAAAACAAGACATTAACTGTAAAGTAATATGTATAAGTATAACAATAAGATATTATATAACTTGACCTGAATACATTATAAGATATTATTATAGCATAACATACAAATCATTGTGATCATATATGTATCTGTTATGTATTTTATTCTAATTTGTTGGCAAGTAGATTTTTTTAAGAAAGTATAATGTAAGAATGTTGTAAAATTAATATAATTATGTCCATGATAATTAAAATATATAATTTATTTTATATCTTATTATAAGATTATTATAATTGATATAGCATTTTATTAATTTATTTAAGATATTGTTATGTATTTAAAAGATTACTTTAACATCAACAAGTTTATTTTTATTTTTTTTCTATTCCAAGTCCTCCAATTTATCAGTGGAAGATTAACATGGTAGTGTAATCTTTTTTGTTTATTGAAGAATTATTGATACTATCTTCAAAAATAGAATACCAATTTGAACAAGGGTCATTTGAAATGAATATTCATAAACAAACTCTAATGTAATATCTCTTGCAATTCACATAGGGATCAAAGCATCGGAGATGCTTGAAAATAATCCTTTTAACAATATTTACCTTTCATTAAGTTAATTTTTCAAGTAAAAATATAAAATTAAACAAAAAATCAATTTAAAGGTATTTAAATTAAAATTTATATTTAATTTTGGAAAAACATTTTTAAAATTATTATATTTTATTATACTAGATATAATTTAATTTTAGTTGCATGTTATTTCAAAATTTAAATTAGCTCATATGGTAATATTCTTAATAGTTAACCTTACAAGCTACTTTATGAGCATAATTTTCTGCATTTTATAAATATACAGATAATAGATTCTGATTTGGATTTCCAAATTTATTATTTGTAAAAGTAGAGCGAATATAAGATATTCGAATCAATTACAGTATGCGTAATACGAATTCAAATAATGAAAATTTGAAAGTTTGTGTCTGTATCTGCTATGAACCCACTGCAAATGATAATTATAATATCTTAATCCAACTATTGTTTGAATTTGCAATATTCGAATCTGTAAAAGGCAGATCAAATATTTGTGAATATCCAAATCCACATTATCCATTGTTATCCCTAACCATAATAGTATAATTATAGATCTTGTGTTATGCATACCAAATAATAATTGCATACTTTATTATATTTAAAAATAGAAATTATAAATGATAAAATTAAAATAAATTAAATATTTATTTTATACTTATTATTTTTATCAAATTAATTTTTTAAAATAAAATATATTTAATTTAAGTTTCAGTCATTTCAAATTAATTGTTTGAGTTATTTCGAGTTCATGTTGGGTCGAGTTGACTAGCTTTGGGTTATTGATTTTTTATCAAATTAAGTTGGATTGGGTTTGGATTTAGATGGATTGATCAATTTTTTTTGAGTTTGGATTAGAATTATGAGGTCTTATAAAATCATTAAGACAAATATAAATAATAATTTATGAGAAATGATATAATATCTTTACTTCATAAAGATATTTGTTCAAAATTACATATTTTAAAATCATTTAAACATAAAACATTTTGAGCACCTTATGTTATATAGTATTATAATTTAAATATACTTTCATGCATTATTATATATTTAACCATTAACTTCATGAATCATTATCACAAATTTTATGATTGATTGTCGTTATTTGTTTCTATTTGTTCTTATATATATAATATAATAAGTACATGTGTTTTATAAAATGTTTTGATATGTGACACATATATTATAATCAAAATTTGTTTTACTACATTTTGAAACAGGTTAATCAATTTGCAATCTGTTAAGTGGGACGTAACAAAAGCATATTAAATTTGATAATTTTAAATAAATATGATTATATGATATACATATAAAAATTAACTTAAATTTAATATGAAAAATAATATTAATATAAAATAAATACAATTAAATATATTAAAATTTATATAAAATATATAAAATTTTAAATATAATTATAATAAAAAATTAATATTTATATAGAAATTACCAAATCTAAACTTAAAGGAAAAAAGCTTATAGCATAACTTCCCATTTATTGTGGAAGAGGTCAAAGGGATGAAAATCTGGGTGTGACATCAATAGGCGGCATTGAAGCATGAGTTGTCCCACAAAATCCTAGAGATTGCATATGCTGAAACATGGCCAATGATGATTGGAGTCAAAAGGAGGATAAGTGTGGCTCATAAATAACCAATATATTTTAATGAAATAAAATTGACCTATGTTACTCCACGTTTAGATTAGATTCATTCATCTAAACCTCTTTGTTGGTGTTTATGTATGGCATGCAGCTGTTTTCCTCTCTTATTTTGCTTTAATTATACCCTAATCCATTTCAAATTCTTAATAATATTTTTAAATATTATATGATGGGGAGTGGGAAATTACATCTTTCCTCTCTTTTCCAATGAAGCAGGACACATTCTAAAATTCACTTTAAATAAATATAGTACATTAAAAAATAAGCATGGGATTGACTGCGTAATTATATTATATATTATACTTTATGTTACTAATTAATGTGATAATAATTGCATTTAACTTTTAATAAAAAGTATAGAAGTGGAGTCGGTGGACAAAGTGTTTAGTTCATTGTTCATTGAATGAAAGTATGATATTCTTTCATATTATGCTAATCCAGAATTTGCATTGTTTTTTACTTAACTTAATTGCTGTTTGTCGGTAGAAGATTAGTGGATTGGACCGGAGATAAATCATTGCAGGGTCATTACCTTTTGTACATACAATTCTTCATGCTTTTTTTTATAACTTTAAGTATAATAATATTTTTACGAATTGACCTTTAAATTTAATAATTAACTCGTAACTATCGTAGATTTGTAATTTACTCGTAATTTTCAACGTAGTATTTGTTTTATTATGCCCAATGGAAAACCTCAATGTACGGTTGGAATTTCATCTTTTAATATAGAGGCCTTAGGTTCAACATTTTGGAACAGAAAGTTGAAATTTATGAAATGAATGCAGTGTATAACAAAGGTTTTTTATGTATATGCTAAATAAGGAGTTGTTTGATAAATTAAAAAACTCAAGTGTTGAAAAATTAAGTACTTATTTTTTATTCATGAATTTAGTATTGAATTTGTGTTATAAATTTGTTTGATATATTACTAAAATTAAATATTGAATATATTATTATTTGATAAAAGTAAATGTTAAATTTTGAAATTTATTAATTTCACAATTTTATTTTTAATAACTTTTTATATTATTTTGGATAGTCTGCATCAAAAATATAATTTAAATATTTTATTTTTTGCAATTAAAAAGTGGTAATTTAGTTTAAATATAATTTTTAAAATAAAAATTTTTAAAATAAAATCAACTTAACATATTCTTAATTTTTTATTAGATCTAATTTAATATAATTTATCAAACAAGTAGAAAAATAAATTAAAGAACTAAAATTTTTTTCAATACATTGAAAATTTTTTGATGTGTTATTAAGTATACCTTAAGTCACAATACGTGAATAAAAAAAATTACAAATGTTAAAATTTAAATTTTGAATTTACTAAAAAATGATTACATAAATTAATTAAATTAAACCTAATATTTTAATATAGCTTTATCTTTGTTCTAAACTAATTATTACAGAGATTTGGATGTTTTAAGCTCAAAATTCAAATTTGACAAGTTAGGTCCCTAGCTACCTTTTCTTTTTCTTTTTCACAAAAATATGCTTAAGCTATGCTTTTAGATTGTTTCATCCAATAACAAAGTGGAAGACTGCTTCCAAAAAGAAACTATTGATACCTAAGAAGAAAGTACGAAGAGACAGGAAAAGAAGAACCTTTGAAAATGGATCCAGGAAAAAACGCAAACAAAGAAACATAGAAAAAGGAAAACACGTGTTCCCTGCTTAAAACTTAAATGTCGGACCGACAAAACAAAATCATCTTTTGTCACTTTATGATCTATCATGCAAAGATAAAATTAAATTTGATAATTTTAGACATTATATTATTATATAATATAAATATAATAAAAAATATATAATTAAAATATGATGTGAAATAAAAAATAACAAAAATACGATGGAAATCCATCATTTAGCAAGAATATGATGTGACATCATATATAATTAAAATATGATGTTGAAAATGGAAAACATTATATAAAGACATAAATTTTTACATCTAGATGGGATGGGTTTTGCCGCCACTGAAACTGCTGCTCCTTCCAGCTGAACGCAGAAATACATCCTACTTTTGCATCTTTGTTCCTATCTTCAACATTCAACAAAAAGCAGTTTTTCATTTATTTTAAGGAATCAACCTCAAGTTAAGATATAATGTTAAGGCTTATCCTTTTCATCCAATAATATCAAGATAATTTGTCATTAAGAGTAAATTTTCAAAAATACACAAGCACTGTTCGAGAATAGGAACTAATCACTCCCAACCTGGTGCCCCAAGCGACGTTGGTCTCTCGTCTGGTTGAACGGAGTGAGGGAAGGAAGCTTGGGATGCAAGTTATATTATCCAAACTTTTTAATTTTTTTAAAATATTAGTATTTCATACTTATATTTGGCACAAATTTTATATATGAATATATAAATATAATTTTTTAAATAAATAAAATATATTTATATTAAACTCATATTTATATCTAACGCTTATCTTAAATTCGAATAATTAATATAGAAGTAGGGTGGTTGCCTTAATATATGATTTCATCATGATCGTTCTTGATCCATTATTTTATAGTGAATATTTACTTACCAACTTATTATATAATTTACTCATAGAATATTCAACATTTTTTTAGTAGGTCAGATATATAGTTGAATCTTAGCGACATCCAGCTGTTTTATAGACACTTTAGTCTCTAGGTAGATATCATAGTAGAATATACAAGAGGTCAATTTTGGATAAAACTAGGCTTAAAATAGAAGTGTGGGGTTATTGGGTATATATGTGGAACTGAGTTGGAAACCAAAATTGAAGATAATGACTTGCATTGCCCACAAAAACCAAACCTTAATTATTCCTTTCTTACACTTAATAATTACATTCACATATATGAACAAATATTTACATATGTTGCATCTATCCTACGCCTATATCTAATCATAAAAAGTGTTGATGGCTTTCTGCACTTAATACTAAAGTCTTGTTTGGAATAGGAGAAAAGTAAAAAGATATTAATATAATTTTTTTCTCAAAAGATAAGAAAATGATTTCTTTTTTATTTATTGCTTGATATAATAGAAAAATAAAATGGCATGGAACTCAGATATTTTATTCTTGGTGGTAGTAGGGTCGTAATACCATGGAGTCTTTGTAATTTTTTGGTGTTGATTCAGCATTTTGCATTTATTTGTAGCTCGCAATCTTCTCTGACTAGGTTTTTC
>JBBYHL010446099.1:0-16771 GCA_038381835.1 Adansonia madagascariensis
ATATATATATAGTTAGTGGTCATTGATTGATTCTTCATACTGACCTCACATTGGAACAACATAAGGGCTTCTTATTGTTTCTGATAAATATGGTAAAACTTAGACGTGTTTCAATTTATCGTGCTTGGTTGTGAACAAAGATGGATTTTGAAGACATCGATCCCTACGTGAACATGATGGTAGCAGTTTACATACATTCAGTCAACAAAATGTTTGTCACCATATGTAACATGTTAGTATATATATATAGATTCCTAAAATAGCTTCATGCATGCTTGCACATGTATAAAATTTCGATATTTCCAACATAGTTTTTGCTTACAATGTAGTTGTTTTTAAAAAAGAGTTAGGCAAACTTAATTTTGACAAGCCAAATAAAGTTTCTGAACTGAGTTTTGTTAGTTATCGTAGGAAGAATCAAAAGCTCTATCTATTTTTTTTTTTTTTGGTTTTCTGTTTGAGGAAGAACTTAAAGGTCTTAAATCATGAGTTTGGCCTATGGAAGTATATATAAATAAATAGATAAATATATATATATATATATACATATATATAAAGTAGAGCGAATCAAAATATTTACATGATGGTTCCAATGATTTAAAAAGGCTTTCATATTAGTACTGAGAAAATAAGAATAAAATTTTAAAGAAAATTAAATGTAGCAAAATGTTGATTGGTAGGGTGGGTGGTCGTTGAGGATGGTAAATGTGAAAATTGATGGATGATGAAAAAAGTTGGAGAAATATGAAAGAGAAGTAATTGTAATAAAACCAAAAAAACTAGCAATAAGTGAGGCTTCTTTACTTTAAATAAAGGATTTTTTTTTTTTATAAAAAAATGAATTTATTCTTTGAAAAAGTTTATATTTTCTAACGATATTAAATAAAATATTTTTTTATTATCTAATTATTTAACAACAAATTTACATTGCATATAAAAAAGATCAGTCCTTACACTTAAATGGTTTTTTTTTTCTTTTGCTTTGTCATTCTAGCTTTTGCAAAATGTTTTATACTTTTGAAAAGTGTAAAATATTTTTCGAAAAATTAAGTAATTATTTGTTGATTCGAAGTATTTTTAGGTTAAACTATTTTCTACGAAATAAACGTAAAAAAGAAAAAAAGTATTTCAAAATCATTTTCCTCAAAACCCTAAAATAAAGTGCACTCCCATCGCATGCAGAGCTCGGAATTAATTAGTATACTGCCTCTGCCTCCAGTTTCTTTCTCCTAGATCTCATCCAGTTCTCACTATTTGGCTGCACTGCCAACATGACCTCTCCAATCTCATCCCTGCAATTTGGTATAAATTTCATATATAATAACAAAAAACCAAAATAAATAGATAAGCATATTTAAAAAAAAAATAGAAACCTACTTAAACAAAAACATGAACTTGGATGAAATCAATCATCGTAGACACGGAGATGCCGTGCCTGGACATTGAAAGCTATATAGCGCCCCTTCTAATTTATAACATAAGAGAGGAAACTCTTATTGCGACAGACAAAAGTCTGCAACTTTTGTCCCAGAACTCTTTGTCATCGTCATCGTCATTAAATTTCCCTTTCTTTCTCTTTCTTTCTCCTTCTCATAGTCTCAAAATTTTACTCACACTTACGTTCACTTTGTCGTGTTTTCAATGCTGTAATAAATCACCAGCCATCCCAACTTCCCAAGTTTCCTTCATTCTTCCCATTTTTTTTTTTTAATTTTTGTAGCCTTATATGTTCAATGTATTAGCATTCTTGTACAGTATCGTTGTGATTACTTTCAATACTATCGAACTAACCATTAGAACCGGGCATGAATGGCATATATCAGCCTCGTTTTAAATATACTTGCTTAACATTTGTTTCCATGGCAGAAAAAAAAAAATAAAGGAGGGGAAGAAGAAGAAAAGCTCGAGTTGATCAATTGCCTTCTATAAATTAATTAGTTAAGATAATGTAAAGGTAAAAGCTGGATGCAGCCATCAATAGGGAATGATGGCCTTCACTTCAACTGATCAATGTATAAAGAAAGACGAGACTTCAATTCATCTCAAATTATCCAGGCTGTTGCTCTTAGTCTTTCTCAGTACTGAAATATTCTCTCTTTTTTTTCATTGCCCATTTCTCCACCCACGAACGTACAGTATTATTGATTACGGCCCGTGTAGTACTACTATTTTCACATCGTTAAAAATCACAGTCTATCGTAAATCTAATATTAAATTAGTAAAAAATTTTAATTTTTGGTTAGAATTATGATTTGATAACATAAATTAAAAAGCTAACGAAATAGAGTTTTTGTGGTTTAGAAACTAATTTTTGGAAAAAAAATTTTTGTTATTCTTATATTTTTAAAATTTTATTATTTTAAACATAATTTTAATGCTTCAATTCTTTACTAAACTTTTTTATAATAATACAAAAAACTTAAAATTTTTTAAATTACATTGTTTTCACCATACTTTTTAACATATTTTTCTCAATTTAATTTTTTTTCTAACCACAGTGCTAAACTAGAAGTCTGATATTGACCAAAAAGCACAATTTATGAACAACATCAATTCCAAATTAGAGATATTAATGGATTAAGTTGCGGTATAAAAGTTTTTTAAGTCTAGGCCTAAATCGAACCTAGCTTGATTCATGCACAACTCTATTCTCAAGTATTTTTTAATAAAAGAAACTATATCTTGGAATTAAGAGAATAAACTTTTAAAAATAATTATATGAATTAATTAAACTATCAAATTTAAAATTTTTATAATCATTATAAAATTTGAACATTGAACATTTTAAGTGTGTATTAAATACTACACAATCTATCCTAATGCATTTTTTAGAAGTTTCATTTTGAAAAAGAAAAAAAAAAAACTAATACATTGTGTTAAGAGTTTAAGTTTAAAGAGGAATCAAAAGCATAAAGGAAACAAATCTTATATATTTCCATGCATGTAGCGTTAGTGCCCTTAATCTAAAATCCTTCCTACGAAGCTAAAGCACTTTTTTTAATTCAAGAGTCAACTTTATTTAGCAATTTTTTAATAATTTTAACATAGAATAATACATCTAAGTTAATTTTATGCTTACTTAAAATAAAAGCCTATCTATTTATTATGCGTTAGATTAATTTTATAATTATCATTGAACACCCCAACATTCAGTAATAATTTTTTTTTTTAAATGGAGTTTATAAGATCAAAATTCTTTATTTATATATGTATGTATAGGCATTTTCTTTTCGCACGTCTATATTGTTAAGTATAAATTGTAATAGAAGCACTTTTTCTCATATTAACTTTTGTTTATCCAAAAATATAAAAGACGAATACTTGTTTTTGACAATAAAATTAATTATAGAAATATATACTACTCCATCAACTATTTATCTTTTGTAACCACATCTTTGATGTATGAATAATATGTTATCGTTTAAGTCCAAAAATGTAAATAAAAATTAAGTAAATCACACAAATGATCTTTGTATTTTGTCACTTTTCTTAATTAAGAATATGAAAAAAATTTTGGCTCAAATAAATATTTGTATTATAACTCTATTAAACATATAAGTGCTTTGTATTAACGCTGTGAAATAAATGCTGACGTAGAATTTAACATTCACTGAGTTTGTGACACATGAAAAAAATGACATATCATTATTTTTAAAAATATCATATGTTACAATCAGATTAGATATTAAATAACACGTTAACATTTATTTAACGGTATTAATATGAAATACATATATGTTTAATGAAATCATAAAAAAAATGTCTATGTGATCAAAATTTTTTTGAAATACTCAATTAAAAAAATGATATATAAAACAAAGATCACTTGCATAATTAATCCTAAATGTAAACAAATTAATAAAGCATTTACCTTATTGATGATGGATGCGTGGGTCATATACCCCTATTCAGATATATCGATATAAAATAACCTTTTTATTTATTTGGAGAAGCCAAATTCAAATTTTACCTTAAATAAAAGATACCATTGAATGAATTTTCAAATGTTTATAATAATAATAATAAGGTGGTGGGCGGCTTAACGATTATTGCAAAAGTCGTAACCGGAAAACAAAGACAGGAATCTGACAGACAGCAGATTAAGAATTGAAGGACCTCCTTCAATTTAAACCTAACGATTAGATTGGGTATTTTTGTCATTTTACAGTAATCAGTCTCCACATAAATTATTGAATTACAATATTGCATGCCCTTTTGAGGAACTTTCCATAGTAAGTCAAAAGTTTATTGTGAGTTATTCGAATTCGATTGATAAATATTTTAATTTTAATTGTTTTAGTTTTATATTTAATTTGAATTTAAGTTATTGAAAGTAACGAATTAATTTAAATATTTTAATATTTAATTAGAAAGATTTAAGTGTTAATTGAACTTTTATTTTGAAAGTACTTTAATATATTTAAAATATATAAAAAAAGTTAATGACATAAATATCTACATTTACAAATTTATTGAGACTCATCATGTTTTTCAAATTAAGTTGGAGTTAATTGAATAATTAATTACAAACCAAGCTCAACTATGAAAAATAAGATTCAATTGAACTCGAACTGATTTTTTTGTTTTGAATTTTGAATTGAGTCTTCACAATAAATAATTCAATTCTCCTCAATTACATTTATTTTTATAATTGGTAAACTTTCCAAGAAAAAAAAAAGAGTAGAAAAATGATAAATTAATTAATTGCAAATAAATGATGCAATTTCTCTAAGTTAAAAGAATAAAATTGTTTTGTTTTATGTATTAAGAAATAAGCAAAGCTTTACCAAAAAGAAAAAAATTATAAGCAAAAAATAAAGCGCGTGAAATAAATGCATTTGTGAATGCATTTACTTATATGCATGGAAGATTGGAAGACTATGTGATGGGTAACGTGGCTGGATAATTTTAGATATGATTATATAAATATAATATGTTTAAATTAATAAAAATATAATATGATATGATACGATTATATATTTAAAAATTTTATAAAATAAATTATTAATGTATCTAAATTGATAAAAATATAAAATATCTTAAACACAATTATGATATTATAAAATACATGATTATAACACAAATACATGAATTGCAGTAAGAGAACAAATTATAAAAATGAAATTAAAAAATAATTAAGGAGCCAAATCACATTAATACTTAAAAAGAAAAAGTTATCGGTCGAACTATTTGTTTTTGAGCATTATCCTAAATAGATATGTGTCTGCTTAATTATACCTCACAATTCGTTTATTAGCATATTCACGTTGTATTTATATTATTTTTTCATATAGTTATTTTTTCGTATCATGTAATTATATTATGCCAAATACTTTTAAGTCCTATTAATTTTTTTTTTATATATTCTTATTCTACTCATAACTTTTAATCTCGTCTAATTAACTCATTTGAGGGGCCTAAACCTTCTCCAACCCGCAACTTCCGAGAATTTGTTAATAACATTGTGTAAAAAGTATTCAATCGACTATCAAATCGTATAGTTAAGTGAAATCTTTCTTATAATATCATATGAATTTTTATATATTTTTATCTTGTAAGAATTATTAATTTACAAATACACCGGCTCAAATCGAAATTCAAGATTTTATGAACAACCGAACTGGTTTTATTTTATATCAAAATTTAATTAATAAAAATTTAATATTAATGTCACTCAAGACCGCAACATAAAAATAAAATAAATACACTACAGTACGTATTATTAATAAAATTCAAGAGAACTCCATCTTCATATCGATCGAGTATCATTTAAGTCCAATTAATTTCCATTATAAGCATCAATTTTATCTACCTTATTTATCGCCACCTCTCAGCTCCTACCTATTTTCCATTTTTGTTTTTGAGTTCGAATTTTTGCTACGCCTTGAGTTTGATGCTACTTTTTATCACTTCGATTCGAATTTTGATTTTCCGTGGAAAGAAAACCCTCCCCACCCCCACTCCCCCACAGCGTCTATACTGCGACAAATATTCGAACCCCTCGAGACAATTGTTTTTAGATTTCCCGTCCGAAAAAGAGTGTACTTGATGGTGATGTTTTAGTCCTCAGAGATCAGCTCTTATATTTACTCCTTTTTCATTTTTTTTTTTCTTGATCTTGACAATTTTTCGGATCTCCCATGGCAGTCTTTTTCCACAGCTTTTACTTCACTTCACCCTGCTTTATCTTCTCACTATAATCTCTTTGATTGTTTTTTTTTCTGATTCAATTCCCCGAGAAAGGCCAACAAAATTTCATACCAACGGTTTTTCTGAGAAGAAAAACAACGAAGTGCTTTTGAACAGTTTCCAATGGATGATGGTTTGGGTGAGTTTTTCGAAGAACCAGAGTTTGGTGAAACCAATGTTGCCGGCTGCGAAGATGATGACCTGTTTGCTGTTTTTGAGAGTTTAGATGGCCTCCCCGATTTCCCACCATTCACTCCATTGGAAGAAATGGGTGCAGCTGCTGGCACCCAAAAAGATGGCGAAGAACCTACGAGGTTGGTGTCCCAGAAGTCTGCTTCTTCAAGCGCTCGACAGGAGTCGGAAACTGAGCCTGAGCCCGAAGCTTCACCCAAAAGCAAGAGGCAGAAGCTAGCTTCTTTAGGGGAAACGAACCCAGATGGGCAACAAAGAATGTCTCATATTACGGTCGAGCGCAACAGGAGGAAGCAAATGAATGAGCATTTATCGGTGCTTAGATCGTTGATGCCTTGCTTCTATGTGAAAAGAGTAAGGCAAAAGGCATAGTTTGTCTTAGATTCTTTCTTTTTTTTTTTTTTTTCTTTTTTAAGGCTGTTTTCTAATGTTAATCTTTGCATTGAATTAATTATGTGTTAGGGAGATCAAGCATCGATTATTGGGGGTGTTGTGGATTACATCAATGAGTTGCAACAAATTCTTCAATCTCTCGAGGCCAAGAAGCAAAGAAAAATTTACAGTGAAGTGTTGAGCCCCCGTGTAGTTTTAAGTCCAAGACCATCGCCGCTCAGCCCTAGAAAACCACCTCTAAGTCCAAGACTTAACTTGCCCATAAGCCCAAGAACCCCTCAACCTGGTAGCCCTTACAAGCCAAGGTTGCAGAAAGGTTATCTCTCCTCTCCAACCATGACTACTAGTTCGCTCGAACCATCTCCTACTTCTTCTTCCACTTCCTCCATGGACAACCTCGTTAATAACGAGCTCGTTGCCAACTCCAAGTCTCCGATTGCTGATGTGGAAGTGAAGTTTTCTGGGCCAAATCTCGTTTTGAAGACGGTATCTCCTCGGATTCCGGGTCAAGCTCTGAAAATAATCTCTGCTCTTGAGGACATCTCACTCGAAATTCTCAATGTCAACATTAACACCGTTGATGAAACCATGCTTAATTCCTTTACCATAAAGGTAAAAACTCCAGCCCCATTATATGCAAAAATTCTTTATCTTCGGGCAATGATCAAATACTTGCCCATTTTGATATTTTATTTAACCTCAGCATTTTATGAACTTTTCATTAACTAAGAAAAAACATCACTTTCTTAATTATGTTTTAGAATTTGATTAAAAAGTCGAATAGTACTACTTAGATAAGGGGAAAAGAAAAAGACAGGAAAGGAAAGGTATCCAATATGTCATTTATTTTCCGAATTTTGAACTGACAAGACAGGTTCCCCTGGATTCTTTCAGGTTACAATCATTTTTCCTTTCTGCAATGATGTTTTCTCAAAGTTGGTAACTTTTGTCTCAATATTTTTGCTCTACAGTATTTTTTCTAATCACGACTGTGTCTCTTGATTTTGTTGTTTTTCTCTTTACTGCACTTTCTTGGGGACCTAATAAACCAAACATCATATTTGATTTTGAATGATTTCTTTCATCATTGAGAATAATAACATCAGAACAGTTGAATTAGAACCCACCATGAAACTGGTCCAGGGTAACTTAATCTTAATATATCAATATTACTAAACAAAACTGATGATTTTGACGCAATTTGTCATACTAAAATGAGTCAGTTGCAGTAGTTTTCAGACATACGTAAGTCTGAAGTTGGTGTACTGCAACAGTACTGACTGTAAAAAAATTGTTGTACGTCAAAACTCTTGAAAAACACCACCGTTATTGCTGCAATGAATCTGACCGTTATCGCTGAAAACAATGGTATCTTTTGCAGCCATTATTTTCAAAAATTTTGGGGTAATTGTGTCATATCAGATCGTTGCAGATGCTTTATAGTTTCTACTGAGATTAAATTTATTCTGAGAAATTATTTGGGTTTCAAGATAAGTTTATTGAATTGCTAATGATAAAATTGCATACAATTTTTTTTTTAATATTTTGATTGAACAGATTGGAATTGAATGCCAACTGAGTGCAGAAGAACTCGCACAGCAAATCCAGCAAACATTCAGCTAGTGCTAAGCTTTACATTCATCATGTAGTTTTTCATTTCAGTCTTAAATTAACAGACGACTCTTCCTCCCTGGTCCGTCTCAAAAAGGGCCGCCATGGCAGTCCGCCCTTGCATTTTACCTCCATTTCTGTTTAACGACTTAGATGTAATTTCAGATTAGTGGTGATCATGACTTGCATGCATTAATTAGCTAGTATTAAGTGTAAAACATCCCTTGTAATTTTGCAGTTTCAGAGAGTTTAATTACTTTTTGCATATTTGCATGTAGGGAGATACAATATCCATTTGTTTTTAAGTTAAATTAATCTCTGTTTTGAGAATTTTTGGCTTTTGCTGGATCCTAGTTTCTCTTACTTTATAATGAAAATGACGACATACATAACAAATGCTAATATATTTAAGTATAGTAATAAAGAGATAACAACAACGCTCACTTTCATACACATACAAGTTTCAACAATACCATTTAGCTTTAAATTAAATTACACGGGATTTTATTCTTCTTGTTGAACTAGTTTTGGTCTCTCTTTATTTGGTAATACTGTTGGGGTCACTTTAAAAATTAAAAAAAAAAAACCTGCTCGCACTGGTAAATTTTATTTAATAAGAATATTGGGTGATAAAATAAATTAGTTATCAAGTTTTGGTCATATTCATTGGAAACAGCTAGAGCTAAACTATCAATTATGAGCTGATATTGCTCCAATTTTTTTTTTTCCTTTTTTTTATAGTATAAAAAAAATCAACTATTTTGAAGTTTTGAACTTGAAACTTTTCTATAATCCAATATATATATATATATACTTTTCTATAATCCAATATATATATATTGTGTAAAAGTTAAATGACATTAATCTTGTGTTAGAATTTTGTTCAAGAAATTAATAAAAACTAAATTAAAGTTTTTTGATATATTTTTATCTTAGGGATATATTCTAAGTAATTCTTAGCTTGTATATATTATTTTCAGTTCATTCTTTCCTTAAAAAAAAAAAAAAAGAAAAGAATCCAAACTTCAATATTTCCTTTAAAAATGAAAGCAAATTCCATAAATAAAACAATAATAAAGAATAATTCATGAGCTGAAGTGTAGCAATGGTCCCAAGTCGCATGCATGCAAATGCTAACAAGATTGCTGAGTAGAAGTCTAGGAGGCCCTAAATTTTGCATGACTGCCTTAATGAGGCTTAATATTGTGGACCACTTAAAAAAATTCCAAGTTTTTATGTTATTTATTACTAAGTTTTGTTTCCGTATGTTTGCCCAGGCTTGGACCACCTATTAAAATCATTTTCTCAGCCGCTTCCAGAGGAATCAAAATTGTAGTTCTGGTTCAAATTGGAAATGCAAGCATATGAGAAGGGTGGCTCATCACAGAATTCGCACTATGTTCATGGGCCTGGGCTCTGAAATTTCCCTGGCAGGTAATATAATCTGAAAACCTGATCCCAGCCTAAACTCTGGGTTCTATTTTTTGGGTGCCTCGCAGGTGCTTCCAACTTCGAAATGTTGGGTTTCAGAATTTACCTTTTGCCTCTTGGGCTGCCATTTCCAATCCCTTATTGTATGTTTTGGAACTTGGAAGTCTCAATGGCAGATGAATTTAGGCTGACGCTTTCCACTTTCAAGTGTTATCTTCCCTCTTACAAGGGCCATACCTTGGGCTTTTCTAGGCCCAATAAATATTCTATTTGGTTCGTTGAGATCAATGAAAGTGGTTGAGGGTTAGACTTATATCCGACAATTCATCACTTAATATTATTTTTTTTTTCATGTTTATAATATAAATATAACTAAGTTTAAATTATATTATGATGATTTTAAAAAATCGCTTCTTAGGCATCTAATAAGAATATGTCATATCATATACTTTTAAAGAGTTTTAATTAAATATCATGCATTTTATATCACTAGATCAATTTTTCTTAAAATTTTAACCTTAACAATTTTAAATCTTTGTGTTAATTAATTAAATAAAGGATGAAGTAGGTTTTTTTTTTGTGATTAAGAAATTATTTTTGTCTCTTTTTAAGGTTTGGCATTAGGGTTTAACATTTAGTGTTTAGGGTTTAAGATTAAAGTTTAAAATTTAGGGTTTATCATTTAGGGTTTGGGTTTGGGTTTGATTTAGGATTTACGGTTTAAAAATTAAAGTTTAGTATTTTGAGTTTAGGATTTAGGTTTCAGATTAAGGATCTAAGATTTAGACTTTGAACAATGTTAATCAGTATTAAAGAAATAAGAAGAGTTAATTTGGTGTTAATGAAAATATCATATTGTTTATGACATCCTCAAAATAAAGTGAAGTGGCATGTTTTTATTGGTGCTTAAAAAATAACTTTTTAAGATCATCTTAAGTTAAACCCAATATAAATAATATAAATTATTAAATATGTAAAAATTTTAAACAAATAGAAAATGCATATTAATCACGTGTCGTGTCTTTTTTATATTTTTGTATCCCAAACTTTTCAAGTCAGGGAGACCCAAACTCTTCCTTGTAATTGTAAAAAAATAAAATAAAATAAAATAAAAATATTTTTATTGCCTTGTATAACTTTCCTCGTTTGCTTATGAAATTTATTAACTTGGAGTTTTTAAATTGAAGAACTTATTTGAAGACCAACAATAGTTGGTTCAAGTGGTAAGACACTTAATCGATTCGGTTTGAATTAAATCAATTGAGATTCAATAAGCTTCCATATACCAGGTCTTGACCGAAAAACTTATTTGAAGATCTCATTAAATTGGAAAAGGTTACATCTTATTGTCTAACAAAATTAAGCAAAAACAAAGTACACTCTTCATTTGGTATCTGATTATATTGGCCTGTTACCCGCCAGCGCGGCAACAAGGCTTAGGATTCGGAAAAGAAATCACGGTTGCCAAACGCGAAGTTTGGATCGAATTCGGCATCATGAAATGGGAAATTCAAGCCAACGGTGGAAAAGTTCGTCGCTGAAGTAGCAGCAGCTTGGCTAATCTCAGTGAGCTGAGGGTCAGAAGTCGGAAAATTAATGTCTCCCCGCACAGTAGTACTGTCATTCATCCCGCTTGGATTTCGATACATACTGAAATAGTTAGACGTCCCGGATGTTGCAGGCGACATAAAAGAAGGCGAAACATTTCCGACCATAGAAGGTGAAAAGACAACATTGTTTTCAACCTTAGACGTCCCGGATGTTGCAGGCGACATAAAAGAAGGCGAAACATGTCCGACCATAGAAGGTGAGAAGACAACATTGTTTTCAACCTTAGTACTGGACGTTGATAAAGGATAATTAGGGAATGAAGGATATGTTGGCTCACGAATGTCTGAATCTTGGACTATAACTTTAAGGCTTCTCTGGAAGCTGACCAGTAAATCTTGTGATTGTTGTTGTTGTTTCTGGTTTTCTTCTGCAAGTTGCTGGTTATGCTGCCGCTGTGGCTCAATGCTAGTTCCTTGTTCGTGATTTTCAGAGGGTCCTGCCATGACATGTGAGGCCAGATTACAAGTATGCCTTCCGCGGTACGTAATCTCAAGGATAGTCGGGTCATCATCTGATCTTTGTACTTGCTTTGTCGCCAAACAGCCTTGGACATTTCGGTGGGTGCACCTGTAGTAGCCTCTGCAATCAAGAAAGGATGGTTAAAGCCCTAGGATTTTACATAATTTTCTAAGTTCAACTAGTTCGCGTAAATCATCCTTAAAATATGAGATCTACCAGATTTTAAACTCAGAATTTTAAAATGCTGAACTCATTTCTTTGTGTATATACAACCAAACATTAACACGTTGACAATGCACAGGGCCCGTCAGACTGTGCAACTTAGGACTCTGTCAAAAAGGTTTTGCATGCTTTACGATTGACGTGGACCAAATGTCAACGGCTAATTAATTACTTCCATTTTGTTTTTGTTATGATGGATGTTGTTAGAAAAGGAGAATTGGCAAAACCTTGGATATTTTGCTCCGAGAATATTTTTCTGTCCATATTTCCTCCAACTGAAGCCATCACCAAGAGTTTCCTCCAGTGCTGCTCCAGGCCTCACTTGGACTTGTTGCGTCCATCTTGGCAGAGTTTTTCTGCAGACCAAAAAATAAATTCAAAATATAGTTGATCTATATTGCATGAAATTCATGAATGATTCTATCTTTATATAAAGTGCTTTTTTTTTATCTTATACCTTTTCTTGGAGGCATCTAAGTTGAGCTGATCCTGTTCTTTGACATCACGGCCGTCAGAGTCTCCACTCCTGGGACTAGCAGTACCAGAAGGTGGTGGTGACTCCGGCATTCTGATTGCTAGAGCTGGGGGTTGTGGCTCTGCCTCTGCTGCCAAAGTGGTAAAATTATCGCAGTTCATCATTGAAAGTGCCTTCTCATACGAAGTTTGGATCTTCTGGACTAACAATTCACAAGTTTCATGAGACGAAGATGAAGATGAAGAAGAAGGCATGTTTAGATAGACTTGGAGTTGCCTAGCTAACTCTCTTCCTTGTGTTAGCTCATTTATCAGACATTTTTGCTCCCATTCTCCCATGTTCTCCATTTAATTGAGAAAATCAAAATTACTCTTTCTAAAAGCGAACGACCAGTATGCTATCAACTCATTCTAGACATCAACTGGACAATGGGGACAGCTATGTTTCATCCCCAAAGTATGGATGAATACAAAAACAAAAAGCAGCTGAAAATTAGATTTAGTTGAGAATGGAAGATTGGTGAAGTACTAAAAGCTGAAAGCATGGAAGTAAAAAAAGAAATATATAGAAAACTCGAAAGGCCAAGAGAAAAGCTTGATTCCCCCCCCCCTTTTTTTTTTTTTTCTTATTGTAACTAGAAAACATGGGATCCGATGAGGCAAAGTTTGCCAATCTCTTTCATTAGAAGATGAATGAAAAATAAAAATTTGAGGAAGGGAGGCGACCAAGGGTTTGGGATTTAAGGTACAACCATGACCGCCCTTTTGAATGAAGAAAAAGTGAGGGAAGGAGAGAATCAATCAATGAGCGGAAGGGGGGACAAGTTTGGCTGTGACTGGGAGAAAAAGCTGACAGTGCCATTTTCTTCATTAAGACCGGTCTTTGGTCATAGAAAATGTGGTTCAAAGCCGAAGGAAAGTTCCAACTGCTGACCCTTTCTCCCTCAAAAAAAAACTTTGTAAATGTTTATTTCGAATAATTTACGTTTTGGTAATTAAGTCACTCATGTTTATTTTATTAAATAATTCAGTAAGCATATATATATATATATATATATATGACGTATATTTACTAAATACTATTTTGGTAAAATATAAAATATATCACGCATGCATAATATATCAACTTTTTTTAAAATTAATAAATAAAGTTAACATTAGTAATTTAATTTAATAATAATAAAAATTTAGTAATATAATTGATAAAATTAAAAGTTTATAATTTATAATACTGAATTTGGTGATTCAAAATATTAATTATCTATTTATTTAAACACAAAATCACCCATCACAGCTTTTTTTTTTTTTTTCCCTTAAGGCTTGCTCAAAAATCAATAGATTCTTAGCACCTAAATGGGAGATGAAATAAATAAGCCAAAACAGAAGTCCGAGAAGAAGACCAAGAATCTTCAAACTTTCCCACATCCACGTCATTTATGTATTTATTTATTTATTTATTTATTTTTCCTTTGGGAGAAAAATAACACTCGTAATAATGACGAAAAGGTGACTTGAATTATCAAAGCTGTTGCTTACGTTATTTAATCATTTTAATTATTATACTAATATATATTTTGATAGTGTTAACCAAGGTTGATCTAATTAACGTGGAAAGTTAGATATTGAGAGTCTCTGTTATAAATTGATTAACAATAAAATTACTAGTTTCTTGACAGCATAGATACATGTATATTTTTACTATGTAGATTGAAGTTTAGGGTAAAAATATATAATATATATAAATATTGAGTTTTGAATTTTATATTTTTTTTGTTATCATTTTTTAAAACAATTTTACGGATCATCTGAATTATATATTGAATTTGACAAAATAAATAGTTGGATGACTTGCATATTATATATAATATACAATTATTATTATGATTTGAATGGTTAGGGAAAAATAATAATCTTCATATCTAAATTATCCCAAAAACAAATTAATAATCTTCATAGCTACTTGGTAGGTTATAATTTCTAAATTTGACCAAAATTTTTCCTTATATTATGCCTCCATTTAATTATAAAATATGAACCTTAATGTAATTTGCTTTTATTATCAAAATTATTTAATTTAAAATTAAACAAATTGGTAAAAATTAATTAGAGTTTGTTTCATGTTGAATTGAACTTGATTGTTTCATTTTTAAAAACATGCTTAAGGTATGATTTGCTTGCCTATTTAAATTAGTTTAATTTATATTTAGTACTAAAATATTATAAAAAGAAACTTCTATACCCTAAAATTTTAAATAAAAAATAATTATTTAATGATAGGATAATATGACGAACCATACTAAGTATGAACTTTGAAAAATCTTGTTAGAATCTTGACTTAAATCATCCGAATTGTGAACGGTTGTAATAAAATTTACTAAAAGGGCTTTGATTAAACCTAAAAATTAAGATAACCTAACAACATGTGCATTTTGTCTTTGGGTAAATGAAAAATTCAACAATTAAATAGTTCTTATTTGGACCGATTCAAACAATAATTAAAAGAAATTCTTTTACGTGGAAAAATGTGCAAACGGCAAATTAGAGGAAATTGTTGTGAGCATTTTTTTTGGTGTCCCAGACTAACCAAAGTCTACTCTTCGAGAGTTTGTGAGCCGCAATCTGTGTCTTTTTTAAGTATTCTAGACGCTGTGGTTTCAGACGAAGGGCTCGCGGGCGTCGTGGATGGTGGACCCCAGCCCGATTCTGGCCTTCGACTTTGACGCGTGGAAGTAGTTTGAGGGCACCATTTGCTGACTTTTGAGCCTGTTTGTTGGGCATGGCAGGCCCAATAGGAACACATGATATCTAAGTTCATTTGAGTAGGGCTGGTCAGATTTCACAAGTCTGGAACTGAACTGATTTAGGCTGAATTGATTAAATCAATCAAAATCGGCCCTATTCGGTTCATCCAATTTGATTTAATCGATTTCGCCAGAAGTTTATTTTGCAGGTCAATTTTAATGGGTTTATTCATTAAATTATAATTTTTTACTTTTTAAATTGAATCAAATAAATTAATATATAATTAAAAATAAATAAATTTTTATATTGATTATACTTAATGTAATTATCTTACGCAACTCAACTCCTAACAGATAAATCGACCGTCGATTTGATTATTTCGTTTATTCACGAAAATTTTGATCAATTCTTCATGTTCATCAATTTATATAATTTTAAAAATTTTAAAAATTAAATTTACCAAATACTCAATCACCCTTACATTTGGAAGGTGCGGTCTGGACTGGTCTCAACTAGATCTGGCTTTCAGCTACTTGGTTGGTTAAAATTCATTGAACCCAGTGTCTCTTGTCATCCTAAACTCCTTAATTCAATGCACTTGAAAAAAAAAAAAAAAGAAAAATCTATATTTTTTACATGCAGCTCTCAGCTTAGGCACAAGCTGGCTAAAATCAAATCGCGTTGTTTTTATTTTTGTTTTTTTTTTTTTCATTATTATTTTCAAATACCTGCACAGGACATTTTTTTGTCGTTCCAATATACTAAACTTGAAATTTTGACTTAATTTTTTAGATAAAAAATGGTGGAGTTTCGCCATTAGACATACTCATGGTTGGGTCAAGTCGGATTCAGGTCAAATTTAAATATGATATTGACATTAAATATGTTTATCCAAGCTTGATTTAATCTAAAATATGGGTCTCAAATTTTGTTTAAACTTGCCAATATTTGTAAATAAAAAATCTAAACCGTTTAAACCCGCTCATATTATATTTTTTTATAATTTATTTTTTAAAAATATATTTTTTAAATTTAATATTTATTAATTTAATAATTTTTTATTAAGTTTATAAATATAAATAATTTAACTTAGTTCTTATATGACAAAAATATAAATAAATATATATATGTATTGTTTATATGACAAAAATTATATAATACATAAAATATAAAATAAAATGTAATAGTAAAATAGGTCGGGCCAAGCTAGGCTTAGAGCTAAGGCTCGACCCATTTTTCAATTAGGTCTAATTTTTTTGCTTAAGCTTATTTTTCGGGCTTAATATTTTTTGTCCAAACCTTCTCAAATATCGAGTGGACCTTCGAGCTTAGGTAAATAACCAGAACCTTGAGCAGGTCTACTTGCCATGAAATTTTGAAATTTACCAAATCTTTATGCATAAAAATTATAAATATTATTTAATGAACTAAATTAACTTTTTGATGG
>JBBYHL010446121.1:2227-16764 GCA_038381835.1 Adansonia madagascariensis
TTCATCGAATTAGTGTTTGTAGGAGTGTCAATCACCCCACTAACATGAAGGAAAACCTTGAATTACTAACTAAAGTGATAGGTTTGCCTTATTAACTATTATATTCCTTATCTAATCTGACTAGCTCTAGGGCATATACTAATAAGTTGGTCTACCCAACTTATTAAGGCACTCAGTGTCAAATCGGATGGTCAAGGTTGGCTCTAACGCCACTTATGATAGTGCCATTACTCTTTTCCCAAAAGGCATACCGAATATGATGTGCAGTGCACCCTCTTATATGCCGAAAGGCCTTCAATTTCTTATTCGGTATGGGATTGATGCACCCCGCTTATTTCTTTAAAGCGCTTTGCATGACAACAACATCCCTAGCCATCAACATGGCTTTTTAGATTTTTGCTTAAAATGGTTAGTGTTAAAGTCAAAAAGCATGCATTCATTTTTCTTTTTTACTTTCTTACCTTTACAATTTTTGAACATGTAAAACACAATTGTGATATACATGCACGAGAAAATAAAAGTTTGAATCTCTTAAACTTTGATAGTTAGAACTTGAGATAATTTTAAGAGCTAAGTGTTGCTACGTGCCTCTTTTATCGTAATCCAAAAGGACCACATATGACTTGAAAAAATATGGGTAGTTAGGTTGGTTGGAGCCTTTGGGTTATCCCTTGATTGAGATTTGAATTAGGCATAGTAATATGAAGGGAAGAAAGAACATTGGGTGAATGGCTTATCCAACTAGTCTCAAAAGTTATTGCGAAGTAGCCATAAATTTAGAGTCATCACTAATCATTTTGGGCTAGGCATCAAATGCCTATTTTAAACAATATTTTGAGTTACCAAACTCGAAACATTGATTTTGATGTCTGCAAGGTCTAGATATCTGTCGATTGGGTTTGAGAGTTGGTCACACGTGAAGAAGGATTAGTGCCACCATAATGCCCAAAATTAGTACCAGCTAACCACGTCTCACTTTGATTTTAGTTTAATCAGTTTCATTTCATTATTTCGATATAATCCCCTTTTATTGCATGAATTTTTGTGAAAATTGTAGATCAAATTTTGAAAGGATATTTGTATCATCCATGCACTCGAAGGTCTGGAGAACATAAGGATTTTTGATAAAAATAATATTTAGATTAAATTTTAAAAATTTGGATATTCTGTGTCAGACACTGGAAAGATATAAACGTGGAACATTGCCTTGTAATTTTTGAAAACAATTCTAAAATATAAATTCACAATGGTCATTACAAAAAGGAAACGTGTTAGTAAGACAAAAATGAATATAATAACGTTGCATAAAAATAAACACATAAAAAAATAAAAAGGAAGAGCTAGTGTAATGTATCTCGTAATTGTCTTTGATTATTGAGGAATAGCCATAATGACAATTTTGAAACATGTTTGGATTCATTGGAAACTTGAGGGATAGAAAAAGTAGGTTTTGATTAGTAAACCCAGGGATATTTGGGAGAAAGAATTTAGATTTCAAGTGAAATTTAAAAAGTGAGGTTGGAGTATCCGCAATAGTGATGATTTTGGATATGTTCAAAAGAAGGTTTTGATTAAAAAACCTAAGAAGTTTTAGGAGAGAGAAAATTTAGATTTTAAGTGAAAAGCAAGTTGGAGTATCCCTTCGTAAAGTGGGGTTACAATATCCTTATAGGTGAAAATTTTAGATATGTTAAAAAATGGGTTTTGATTAGAAGTTTCGAGAAGGTCCAGAAGAGAGAAAATTCAAGTTTTAAATGAAAAGAAAAAGTTGGAGTATCCCCTCAGAGAGGTGAGATAGGAGTATCCCCATTGATGAAAAATCTGATATTTATGGAAAAAAATATTTTGGGTGAAAAAGGTATTTCAAAAATAAAAATCAAGAATTTGAATAAAATTATTTTTTTTGTTTTAACCTTGATTCAAGCCTAGAGGGCTTGTGTTGTAGCACATGACTTGATGGGGAATTAATTGGATGCACATCAAGACATTCGAATGCCTCGAGAAAGGTGGTTTAAGAAATTGGTTTAATTTTTAATTCCAAAATTAGGGGACAACATCATGCTATCTCCTTTTTCAAATTTATTTTGGGTCCATTTGAAAGCTTTCGAGGATAAATGAGATACTGTTGGAAAGGAGACTCAATGAGGATTAGCATAAAAATATTTAAAAAAATCCTAGAAAATAGCTTTCTAGGTAGAATTAATTTTTTAATTTGGGTTTATTTTGACACTAATAGTAAATGTAGGGGAAAGGGCATACTAGACTATGGAAAATTACCACAGACTCATTTGATATTATTAAATTGCAGACGATACCTTTTCAAAAAGAGAATTCCACAAAATTTCTAGGAAAAATATTTAAAAAATTCATAAAAATCATCTAGTGGGCCACAATGGCCCAAACAAAATGTAGTTTGCTAGTTCTAAAGTACTAAACAGCAAAGGCTTAAAAAATCATAACCCCTTCATTTGGAATGATTTGAAGGCAAACGAGACATCGTTAGAAAGATAATTTGATGCTGTTTAAGGAAAAAAATTTATAAAATTCTAGAAAAATGTGTTTAGGCTTGAAAATAATTTTTTAAATGGTGAGCATAATGTTGCCAGAGCAAAAATATGAGAGTTTTTCGATATTTTTGGGCTTCTTAAGACTAAACTCAAGTCAAGGATGTCCAAACATCTGATACAAAAAGTAATGGTGAGTGGACTTCACAAGCTCATTTACATATTCTTAAAGTAGTAGTTTAGGATGATGAAATAGCTCATTGACCATGTCACCAACAAGGGCATTAACTTATAGATGAAGGCCCAAACATTTTAAAACAAGTAAAAGGCTATTTTATTTTGGAATGAGAAGTTTTAACTTTATTTAACCATGAATTCAAACATAAAAAAACTTATTCTATCCTCAAGATTGGAGGACCAATTTTATGAAGACATTAAATCCATGTTATTCTCTATTATTAGAGGTAACATAGATTTAAGTTATTTTTTTTTAAACTGGATTTTTGTAGTCAACAAGCAAACATGTTAAGAACAAAATATGACATGCATGAAGATGAACATAGATGACACATTTAAACAGAAAGATGGCATTTTGGCAAAGAAAAAATGGCGAAGACGCAAGAAAATGAGTAGGAAAGATGCATGGACATATTAACTTCATAAATGACATCAAGAATCATGTTATGAAAAATGATATAAACATGTTTAAACATGGAGAAACATGTTGCAATTTTCAAGATGACATTTTTGTTCTATGAAACCCACCAAAATGCAAAAAAATACGTGAATATACTTAAGATATGTCGGGGTGAACATTCAAGTATGAGTTGAATATGTGAAGGTAAGTGAAACATGATAAGAAATGTGTGAACAGGGATTGTTGTGATGGTGAAAATAAAACATGGCATGTTTGACCATCCAAGCAACATCAAAGCATCAAGAAGATCATCAAAATCCTAAGACTGCCACAACCAAGGCCATAACAATGCATAAGAATCTTAGAATGGTCATGGTAACATAACAAAGGTCACTAGGATGATGTAAATGCTGAAAATAAGAAAATAAATAGAGTAAGGGGAGAAAATATACCAAAAGCTTCAAGCTTTAGCCTTTTTCTTAAGCTGCAACTTTGGATTCACTTTCTTCCCTTTTTTAATGTTGATTAGCGAGAAACTGATGAAAAGATGGTGCCTTTTAGTTATGGTGTTGATAAAGTAGAGTTTTGAGAGGAAGGATAGTGGAATTGAGGGTCTTTAGCGATGGTTCGAAGTAGCTACAGGAATGGATGAGGGTTTTTCATTTTTTTTGTGGCTGAGGAATGTTGAGAAAATGTATGAAAGTGAGTGTTTTCTACTGAGAATGTGTTTGTGTATATTATGTGTAGAATGTCTGTGTGTATATCATGTGTCTGTAGAGTCCTTTAGCTGAGCCAAAGTTAGCATATATAGCCATGTGAATATGTAGGCAAAAAATGCAAAAGGAAAAGGTATTATGTAGCTTGGGTGTATGTACCTTATGTAGGGACAAGGTACTATGCTCAGCTGTAATGCAAACTTATTAGCTTGCTCAAAAAAAATATTATGGAATGTCTGTGTTTGTGTATATATATCCATGTGAATATGAAGGCAAAAAATGCAAAAGAAAGAGGTATAATGGAGCTTGGGTGTATGTACCTCATGTAGGGACAAGGTACTATGCTTAGCTGCAATGCAAACTCATTAGCTTGCTAAAAAAAAAAAATTGGATTAAGGCCATTTTATGTAGCTAAGCAGTGAGAAAAATCAATCTTGCCCTTTAGTAACTTACATAATGTCATAAAAATATCCCTTGTCATGGCTATTTGGGCCTTAAAATTTGTTAAAATCCAATCACAAGTCTAAAACTAAGGCTTAGTATGAATTTTGATGATTTTTGGTGCAAAAAACATGTTTAAGTCAAATTTTTAGATCAATATTGCAAAGGCTAAAAACTGACTCGAATTGAGCAAAAATGCCTTGGTGTATTGATACAAAATTTATTGCGTCGATACTGTAAGGCAAATTTTGCCTTGCAGTATCGACACAATAAAATTTATATCTATACCAAGAACAAAAAATGTTTGTAGTCTTGAGACTTAAAGACCTGTATCGATACCAAAAAGGCCTGAATCGATACTCTTGCTTGTGTGTCGATACATTTGGCCAAAGATCATAATTTTAGCTACTCTCAAGGCTTATATCGATACAACACATGCTTAGTATCAATACCACATCTTAGGTATTGACACCAAACACTCTCTTATCGATACTACATATGTAAATTTGAATTTTTAATGATGTGAAAGCTTTGTATCAATGCCTACATACCAATGTGACTTACATATACCTTAAGCTTTCTGAATACCTCACTTTAGTCGGAAGTAATGAGAAACTGACCCATGCTTATTCGAATGACTGCAAAGATGCCTAGGATAACAACCTCCACTGCCTTAAATGATGATCCAGACAAAATAGGGTGTCTACACTAAGTAATTTCGATATTTAGAAATATTTTTTGTTGTCAACTTTAAGATCTATGAAAAAGATATTCAAATTCCACTCTTCAAGCATAAGAAACATGCATCAAGCATCAAGCAAAATGCTTGGATGCTAGATATTTGGAAATGTTGAATGGGATAAAATGTGTATAATTTGGTTGGTGATAAAAAATATATTTGTCAATTATTAAAAGAGGTTATCCAAACATTTTGATTATTAGATAATTTAGTTTGATATTGAAAAAAAATTGATTTACTTGAGATTTAATTTAAGTTGGTGAGAAGACTGTTAATGTAAACATACAATCAATTATCATTGAAGAGAAAATAAAATCAAATAATAATCATACACATAAAAGATAAGATTTAACATGATTTAATAATTTTCCCTTCATCTATGGATAAGTGAATTATTTCACTTGTGGTAAAGAACTATAATCATATCCTTAACAAATATTTCTAAACACATCTACAACAAATTTGGGTAATAATGGCATTTGAAATAATGACACTTAAAATTGAATTTATGTCACTATTTATGTTTTGTGACGACAACTTAGGTATCATGGTGTTCGTCATGTTACTGTTATCGCTAAAGGTCATCAGTGATGATATGTTTTTTTTCATCACTCACATTTGACCATAAGGTGACGTTAATGTACAATGTCACCTTATAAATAAAGAAAATAAAATTGAAAATATTAGTGACAAAAGAGATATCATCACATTTTTAATGACATAATATATTGTCACTTGATATTATCGAATAAAGTCATGAAATGTTTATTTAGGTGTTATCCTGGAATTGCCACTAAATTCATATGTTACTAAAAGAAAAATAACTTATAATTTGATTTTTTTTACAACAATTATATGTGCGTCTATTATTGATTATCAAAATTATCAGCAATATCAAAATAATATTTAACACATTAGTGACAAAAGTGACATTGTCACATTGTTAACGACAAATATGATACAAAAATGTCATGGAATAATCGATATACTACTTTTACATCTTGATTCTTAAATTTAATACTTCTTTAAATTACATTCAAAATATTGCATTAATAATATATTTACAAAAGTAAAAGTAAGATAATCAAAGTTGTTATCAGCTTTAAAAGTTAGATAAGGTATATATCCTCATAGTGTCGTAATATGGCTTCTTAAATCTCTCGAAGTGGGAAGTGCGCATGACTTAATATATAAGAGAAATGAAAAAATTACAAATGACTTAATATAATATCTATGAGAAAGTATCCTCTTGAATGGGACTTTTTTTTTGATGTGATAGAAGAAATATAGCATAGACTCTCGGCTCTTGATCATGGCTGGAGACCATCGGATGAATCGCTTGTCTGACTAGTCTTGGGTGGCCACCACAAAGTGGCCAATAGTTGGAGTCACCACCAATCATTTGGGCTAGGCATGTCAAATGCATACTAAAATCGATATTTCGAGTTATGAAACTTGAAAAATTGATTCAAAGGTCTACATGGTCCAGAGATTCAATGGTTGGGTTTGGGAGCTAATTAGCATGGGAAAGGATTAGCACCCCCACGACGCTCTAAATCAATACCATCTAGTCATGTCCTAAATTGATTTAATTTTCCTTAGTTTTGACTTGTCATTATTTTCAATATAATCCCATTTATGCATGAATTTATATAAAGTGATAAATTAGGGCTTTAATGAAAATTTTAATCCCATATGCATCCTATAAAGGTAAAAAACATAGAGATTTTCAATAAAAATGATCTCCAAGTTTAATTTTGAAAATAAGATATTTCATGTGAAGCACTTGAGGGATATCGACATGAAACATTGCCTTTGTGATTTTTGCAAACGATTTTTAAATATAAATGCAAAATAAACTTCACAAAAAGAAACATGTTAATAAGACATAAGAGAAAATAAGATAATATTGCATAAAAAAAAAAAGGAGGATCTATCAAGATGCGTTAGGATTCATTGGGGGATTAAAGACTTAAATCCGAGTTTGGATTTTGAAAAATCTAAAGAAATTTGGGAGAGAGAAAATTTGACTTTTGATAATTTTGAAAAAATAGATTAAAAGACTCAAATTAACAAATATTTAAGAACTTCTTGACAAATTGACATTTTTTATGGTTTTTCACAAAATCAATGATTTTTTATTTAAAAGGTAGGCATTGATAAAAATAAGGATGATAAAATTAAAAAAATGCTCGTGCCTTGATCCAAGCCTAAAGTGGTTGACATATGTTTTTAGACTCAATATAGTTTGATCGGACTCACCTAGAGACATTGAAATACCTTGGAGAAGGAAGTTAGAGAAATCAATTAATTTTAATTAATTTGCTAAAAACAAGGGAAAATGTTGTGCTATCCACATTTTCAATTTTATTTTAGATTAATCGAAAGGTCTTAGGGGTCACATGATGTGCCATTAGAAAAGTAACTCACTAAGGATTAATGTAAAAATATTCCAAAAACCTAAAAAATTGCTTTCTAGGAGGAACTAATTTTTGAAGTCAGGTTTGATTCAGCACTAGCGACACGTGCAAGGGAAAAGGTGTGATAAACTTTGAAAAATCATCCTAGGCACATTTAGAATCATTAAATTGCAAATGACAGCATTTTAAAATTTAAATTTCATTTAGTTTTTAGATAAAATATTTAAAAATTCTAAAAAAATCATTTGAGAGGTCAAATTGACTCAATATAATGTTAATTGCTGATCATAGGGGTTCCAAATAGCAAAGGTTCAAAAAATTGTAACTCCCTCATCTAGATTGATCCAAAGACAAACAAGATACCATTTGAAAGCCAATTCGAAGCCCTTTATAGGAAAAATGACAGAAAAATATAAAAAAATTATTTAAGGTTTGAAAATGATTTTTCAATCCGAAGGCACTGTGCCGCCAGTTTTAAAATAGTGAAATTTTTAGTTTTCGGGTTTCCTAGAGCTAGACTGGGGTTATGGACATTTGAATATTTATGACTAAGAGGTTTAGTGACAGTAGCTTCACAAGCCCATTTGCATAATTTTCAAGTAGTTCGGGATGATGAAATAGCTTGTTAACCATGTCGCAAGCAAAAGACAATGGAAACTAGATTAAGGCATAAACAACTTAATAGAAATTAAAAATCACATTTTGTTTTTGACAGTCAGAATATTTGGCCTTATTTGACCTTGAATCCAAATATGAAGAGCTTGATTTTTGTCCAAGATTGGATGATCAATTGATAAAAAATATAAAATCGATATTAATCTCCATTTATTGAATTTAATATAGACTTAAACTGGGTGGTTCTGAAAAAAATAGATTTTCACACAAAAACAAAGCATCAAGCAATCATTTTTAATCAAGTGAAACATTCAAACATGGCATAAAAAGGTAGAAACATGCTAAAACATCAACAAGGCATCATTTTTATCCAAGAAACATGTTAAAAATGCAAGAAAAATATGAATCTTACATGAATATACCAAAATATTTTTATGGGGGCATAAAATATGATATGAGCATGGAGGAAAAATATTTTCATGACATGAACATGTACTAGAAATTTCATGATAGTATAAATACATAATTTTTAAACCAATAATGCATAACAAATCATCACTAACTTATGAACATGGCATCAAGGAAATGCATGGAACTTACAAGAGGTCATGGCTACATAAAAAGGTCACTGGCATAGCATAGAACATGAAAGGAGCAACAAAAATTAAGAGACAAGTTGAAAAAATATACCAAGAAGCTTGGGCTCCTAACTTTCCAAGAGATTTTAATAGCTTTCCTTAACTTTCACTCCCAAAAAATGAATTTTTTTCCAATAAAAAAATGATGCTTTCATGACTTTTACTTACTTGCTATGAGTTAGCAAGAAGAAAAGCAAGCACATGGACTTGGAAATAGTTGTTTTAGAGGTGTTTCTTGGGGCTGGTATGGTAAGCCATGAAAATAAGAGTGTTTTGAGGTTGAGAATGGACAGGGTATGTGTGAAGAGAATGTAGAAGGTAAACTTTTCTCAGTTGAAGCCAATATTATTTTATAAGGATATATGAATAGTAAGGAAAAAATGCTTAAAGCAAAGGCAATTTGGAACTTTGGTGCATGTAGTCATATAAAGACATTGCAACTAAGCTGCCACTTAATTTGATTGCTTTGATTGGTAAAAATAGTGGATCCGAGCCACTTTATGTAGATGAGCCATGAGAAAAGACAAAAGTGCCCTCTAACAAATTGAATCAAGTCATGAAAATGTTTATGCCATGGCTATTGGGGCCTCCAAAGTTCAATTAATCCAATTAGTTAGTCTAATACTAAGGCTTCGTATGATTTTGATGATTTTTGGTGCCAAACACATGGCTAAATTGGAATGTTGGATCAATGGTGCAAGAGCTAGGAAATACCATGAACTAGGCAATTTTGCCCAGATGTATCAATACAATAGGCTTTTTTTCAAGAATGTATCAAACATTTAAGAGTGTGTCGATGCATTCCTCAAATTTATTAATACATTCACTTATATATTGATATATTTTGACCAAAAATCATGATTTCGCTACTATCAAGCCATGTATTGATACAATTGGCAAGTTTTTTGATACTTTGAGCGAATATATTGATATGAGTAGCGAAATTTTGAATTTTAATGACATGTAGGCCCTGCATCAATGCATATTTATTGATACATTCATACAAAAATGTAAACATTATGCTCCTTTGGCTTTTCGAATACCACACATCAGCAAGAATAATAAGGGATTGATCCATGCTTGTCCAAATGGCTTAGGTGATGCCTCGAATTGTTAGGGACACCATAAAAATGAAAGACATTATAATTTATTTCATTAGTTTGAATTGATTAGTCATATTTATTTATTCGAGTTTTTCATTACACTATTACTATTCCAACCTCATTTAATTTACATGTTAAAGTAAATGTGAGCAACTATGGCTAATTGACTACTTGTGTTTATACCATTACAATGTTGCATAAAATGAACTTTATATGAAGGAAGATAACATTCTATGGAAGTAGTCTAAATTCATAATTCATAATCTATGGGGTTAATGTGAGCAATAAACTTATGTTAAGACTATTATGTCATCTAAATCCAATTGGGGAAATAGTTTGTCTTGGCCATCTAGAGTGGGTCGACTCTTAGGTAGAGACATAGATATATTGCCTAGAAGTCATGATATATCCAACTGGACCAAAGTGAAATTAATCCACTAATAAGTTCGTGTAATTGGATTAATTCAGTTTTGATGTTCATTGTATAATTAGCTAAATTCTGAGTAAATAATTGACTCCATGTGTATAACTTGTATGCTTTGACATTCCAAAGGCTAAAGCATCTTGCAATAATAAAGTATTAGATCAAATCGTTGGGTATATGACTTATACTCGATGAAATCTTTACTTATAGATATGGAATCATAACTCCTATAAAGAGTTAAGATTGTCCTCTTAAAATGAATTATATAGGGTAGTGAAAATGGACAAGGCCTCAGTCATTTGTTTATCAAATGATAAATTGTTCACATGTGGTGAACAATCATATTCACGTAGAAAATATAATGAAACTTTAAAATAAGGTGATCAAGTAGGTAAAACAAACTTTAACCTTAAGTTGATCACGAATATCATATGAGGGTTTTACATAAATGACAAGGTTGTTAGACTGAAAATTTGTTTATATAGCTTATGTAATACAATATATAATTAAGAGTGCAGTCTCAGAACTTTAGTGGTATAACTCTAAGATTAATAATTATCTGATTATTTATTTGGTATATAATAATTAATATATAGATTATCGAAGCCTAATTTTATATGTCCAATTGGTCCCTCTACTAGCTTAACAAAATTTTTTAACAAATAATTATTGATCAGAATACTCAAAGTTGAATGATTCTTAATATTATAGAGTGGTACGCTAGATATGCACCTTTTAAGGGTATAGGCTTTAGTAGATAATGGAAAAAATTTTTTTGGTGTTATTTATTTAGAATATGTATTTAATTTGATCAAATATTTATTTAAGACAAAAACTAGTAATTTATATTATTTATATTTATTTATTGATAAATACAGGAATTAAATTAAACTAAATAGACATGGGAAAATTAATTATTTATATAATTAATTTGATATCTATGAATTCATTTTTAAATATTTATTTATAAATTAAATATGAATAATATTCTAAATAAATTAAGGAAAATTATTTTTATTTATTTATTTTTAATTTGTGATTAAAATAATTATTTAATATAATTAATTTTATTTTGATAATTATTACATAATTATTCTATTTGAGTAAAATTGCCATACTAGAGTTATGGAAAATTATTAGGTTAAATAAAATTAACAGTTTAATCAGAATTAAATTATGTGTTCAGATTAAATAGCTTAAACTCCTTAATATATATTAGGCCAAAATAATGTATAAGTATATTAGAGCTTGGTCCAATTTGAGGCTTATACCCACACTTGGGTTGGAACCTCATTAGGGTTTTAAGGAGGTCATAAAATAATTATTTTAATTAAACTAAAAAATAGGGCCACCTTATTACATGATATAACTAAGAGGCAACAACCTAGGGTTTAGGTTAGATCATTGTGCCACCCTTAGGGTTTTCTATCACAACATTTCATGATTCTAAACTTGTTGGCACAAGGTGATTTTGAAGGAGAATCAAGCTATAAGAATCTAGAGTTGATTGAGACAAAGAATACCCATACACTCTACCATCTGAAAATTGAAGAATAGTGAAGAAGGCTAGTTGGTTAAAGTTTTCACATAGATTTACTCTGGGAATTCTTGGATGCAATATGTAGATCTACAACTCAGGTAATTGATTATGGCATTTTATTATATATGACAATGCGATCTAGTACAATCTGTTTAAAAAATTTAAAATTTTGATGCATAATCTATTTTATTTTTTTTCCAACATGAATGATAGCTTTCAATGCTTTAAATGTTGGTCTAAACAAAATAGGGTGTCCACAAGTGGCATATAAACTTAGATTTTTAACCAAAAAAAAAAAAAAAACTTAACTAGGATATGCTTGGTATAAGCTTCTATGAAGCGCTGAATCCAAATCTTATGTCAACGATAATGGTGTTAATGGTGAGTTTGTAGCACTAATTGAAGCTGCAACAAAGTAATGAAAATAATTAAAGGCAAAATGGAGAATATGTTAGCAACATGGGTTGCTTGCTTACTAGTTATAAATTCAAGGTGTAGTAACAATCAGAATAAATAAATTAAATAGTATCTAAGAATGTCAAATAAGAAAAATTGAATAAGTAAAGTACAGTAACTTGGTTTGGCCTTGAAATTCACACTGAAGAGAAAAATTACAGTACTACACACTATTGATATTACTATAGCTTAAATGTTTAATCTGTGTTTGCATCGCTTTTTTAGTTGTGGTTGTTCCAAATCAATATTGTGCAAATTAGTATAACAAGGCATTGCACAATTTCACACCTATCATGATTGAAAGATTATTTTAAATTAAAATATTTTCTAAGTATTCAGGAAATATTAAATCTTTATTTTAAATGAGGAAAAAGAAGTTTCAATTTCAAACATGCATGAAGGCACTAGATTATTGAAATATGAGTTGCTTGAAGATGAATAGAAAAGAAATGCTATTTTCCAAATGACACTTTATCCATTTTTAGATGCTACAACGATAATATTTGAATAGCTCAATAAGATTAAACCCAAAATTCCTAAGAATATCTAGTAAGCAAATGCAACAAACAAGCAGCCCAACTCAAAGAATATCTAATAAATAATGGTAAAAGTAATATCAATAACTAAATTTAAAAACAAAGAAGTAAACAATAATGAAATCAAATTGGAAAGGGTTTAGAACTAAATACACTTTGTTAGATTACTAAAGTATGAAGAAAATCACATTCCACTTTTGGTATATATGATAAATATATCATGCTAGCATATACTTGGAAATTGGAGGAAAGGCACTTGGATTCCAATAGCTATCAAGGCATTTGCCATAGCTTGAATTTGACTTTTAAACAAATCAAAAGTTGTCTTATATTATTGAAGCTCATCTTATATCTTTAGTAGAATTTTTTCTATGTCAACAACACTTGCCTTTGATCTATTGTTACTAGGCTTAGGCCTATGTCCAGGCTCCTTAATGTATCCTAACCTACTTTCAAGAACCTCATCCACTATAGCAAAAATAGTCTTAGACTTTATTCTTTCTTTGGTGAGAATTCATTGTAACACCATTGTTTGTAACCAAGTTGAGGTAAATCGGGAATCCATAGGTTCGTATAAGTTATATTGGGGTGCAAGTATTGATACAAGGCCTTTACAGTGCGAAAAACTTGAATTTTCACATGTAGTATCGATACAAGAGGGATTGGTATTGATACCCAAGGTGTGGTATCGATACCTAGCATGTTTGTATCGATACAGACCTTGGTAGTAGCTAAAGTTATGATTTTTGACAAAATGTATCGATACATAAGCATGAGTATCGATACAAATGCATGGAGTACTGATACCAGCCTCTAAGTCTCAAGACTAGAAACATTTATTGCCTATAGTATTGACACATAACTCATTGTATCGATACTCAGGAGTAAAAAGCACTTTATGTATCGATACAACACATTTGTATTGATACACCAAGGCATTTTTACCTAGTTTGAGCCATTCTTCAACCTTTGAAACCTGATTTAAACATGTTTTTGCACCAAGGAACTACATAAAATATTGCAAACCTTAACTATGGGTTCATTAACAGATTCTAACAAAATTTTGGAGTCTAAACAATTAATGACAAATGTCACTTTCATAAGATATGTGGGTGTAAGAAGGTGTGGTAGGCATATCTCTAGTTGCAAGCTGTCACATCCTTTCTGCCTCCTTGCTCAGCATGGCAGAACCAATAAAAAGAGAGTCAACTTAGCATGGCAGCTGGAGAGGTCCCCTGGTGCAGAAGAGAAAAATCAAAAGTGCCATTTGCGTTATCTCCTAAAAGCAAGGGCTAAGCATTAAAAAAAACAACCAGCTATCCCAAAAAAAATTTCAGCTATCAAAAGAAGCTCTCCAGCAATCCCAGAAAACTCTTCACCCATCTCCATAAATCCTCTAGCAACTCCAGCTCTTAAAGTTCACCAAAAGCACTATTTTATTACCTTTCACCCTTAACCAACCTCTATTCTCGTAGCTCCCTAAAACCACCATCAGAACACCTTTGGAAACTTAACCTTTCACATATTTTCATCCTCAAAACACTCTATCAGTAACGACATTACCAGAAAGCTTCTTCCTTTCACCATTTTCTTGCTAAACAATAGCAAAAAGAGGGAAGTAACTGAGCTTAAAGTTACTGCTTTAAAGAAAGAAGAAACTTCAAGCCTTTGCTGGTATATTTTTTACCTTGTCCCATGTATTTTCTGTTTTGATCATCCATTTCATTTTAGTGAACCCTTCATGTTGCCATGACCCTCCTAATACTCC
>JBBYHL010446184.1:0-16753 GCA_038381835.1 Adansonia madagascariensis
TAGTAAAATTAGCATCCCCATTCATGTTATGTGCCATCCCCTTGTATGTTTGTTGTCAAAATGCATGTTTGATGGCTAATAAAAACTAATTTTCGAAACCCCCCCAAGCCAAGCATGTTAACCTTAACCAATGAAGATTAGCATGGACTTAGCATTTTCCTTAAAGCTAGCAAAATATCTTAGGGAAAATTAAGAGATATCCCCTGCTGTGCTTTGTCCCCCTACTAGCAACACAATTGTTGCAAATTGAAAAATCACTTTAAAATCTTAAACGATTTTTTATGAATTTTTTGATATTTTTCTCTCAAAGTACATCCAATTATCTTTAAAACGATGTCTCATTCACCTCTGGATCGTTCCGGATGAGAAAGTTATGATTTTTCAAATCTAAACTATTCAAAACCTCTAGAATCCGGATATGTATTATGGTTGGGCTTTTTAGACCCACTAAACGATTTTTCCAAAATTTTCAAGCATTTATCCTAAAATGTTCATGAAATTCCCTTTCTGGAAAGGTGATTTTTCATTTGGTTAGGCTTTTGATACCAAATGAGTCTAGGGTGATTTTTCAAATTATGACACACCTTGTCACTCCTATGCTCTGCCAGCAGCTCAATCAGTCTGAACTTGAAAATTTATTCCCTTAAAAAGTGACTTCTTGGGATATTGGAAATCTTTTTAGAATAACCTTCATCGAGTTACCTTTCTAGCGGTGTCTTGTCCACCTTCTAAATCTTTTCAAGCAATTTGGAATAAATTCAAGAAGCAAGATAGCGTGATGCTATCCACTATTTTTGGTTTTGGTCAAAATTGAGTTGTTTTCCTGAATTTTGTCTTGAGACATTCGAATGTCTCTATGTCAACCTGATTAGACTTGAGAATATGCTTTGACCTCCCATAGGCTTGTATCAAGGCACAAACACATTTTACATCTTTACCATCTTTATTCAAAATAATTTCTTTTGCCAAAAGCTGTTGAAAGGATCATACATTCCTTAAATCACAAGGTTTTGCTAACTTAATTTTTCCAACTCGACTTCTCTAAAGAGTGTTAGATGTGTCACTTTTGGGGATACTCTAATCCTAACCTTTCGAGGGGATACTCCAACCCTGCTTTTCAAAATTGTCAAGGTTTAAAAATCCTCTTTTGTTGAAATTATTTGTCATCTACCAAGATACTCTAACCCCATCTTTCCGAAGGGATACTCCAACCCTATCTTCCAACTATAATTATTTTTTTTCTCTTTCTCGGACTTCTTTAAGTATGTCAAACAAACCTTGTTTAATTAAGAAACCCTGATACATCTAAAAAATTGTTGATTCAGTTATTCTTAGATAATCGATGCCAATAGTGTGATAAATTCCAATTGTCCACCCATTTTCTTTATCATTGCATTGAATGGTCCATGTTATGTTATTTCATTTATTGCCTTACTAACATGATTTCTTTATGATGATTATTTGCATTCATGTTTTCAACATGTTTCCAAATAAAATTAAAGGTAATGTTCTACATGGGTATCTCTCCAGTGCCCATAGTGGAACATTCCATTTTCAAAGTAAAATCCAGAGGTCATTTTTACCAAAAATCTCTATATTCCCCATATCTTCAGGGCGTATATGAGATTAAATAATTTTCATCAAAACTTGGATTATTTCTACAAGATTCATGTATTAAAAGGGGTTATATCAAAATAATGACAAGTTAAGATCGAAAGAGTCAAAATTGAGATAAGACATAGCTAGTGAAGAATCGATTTTGGGCATCGCGAAGAGGTTCGTACCTCATCATGCGTAACCAACTCTTGAACCCAAACGACGAATCTTTGTATTACTTAGACCACAGGAATGATGTTTTGAGTTTTGTTACTTAAAACAGAGGTTTCAATAGTCATCTGATTATGCCTAGCCCGAAATGATCAGAGGCGACTCTAAGCGTTGGCCATTTCATGATGGTCATACAAGACCAATAAGATGAGCGTTTCATCTTACGGTCCCCCTTACTGTGCCATAAGTTGAGAATCTATACTTTCTCCTTCTGATCACATCACCAAAGAATAGTCTCATTCAAGAAGACATTTCCAGGTTAGGAAAATATTTTAAGTCATGCACACCCATAGATCCATGAGGATCCACCTCAGGGTACATTGTGATAGTGCCCAATCATAAAAAGAATAGAGATTCTTAGGAGAATCCAACTTTGCCTATTTAACGAATGGACTTTGATTCTAAGGAAAATGGTGGAATGAAAAGCTTTTCTTCCCAAAGGAAAGCATCAGTATTAGGTATCCTAATGACAAAATCATGATCATGGTGCCTAGTTATGAAAAGATTAGAGATTATTATAAAAATCAAAGTTTTATCTCATTTGGTAGACAAACTTCGATCCAAAGGAAAATGGTAGAAGGAAAAGCATTTCTTGCCAAAACAAAGCATTAATATCGTGTATCCCAACGAGAAGAATGTGATTATAGTGCCTAATCACAAAAGGAATAGAGATTATTTCAAGAATTAGAGTTCATCTTATTTGATGGATGAACAACGATTCTAAGGAAAATGGTGAAAAGAAAAGCTTTTCTCATCAAATCAATGCATCAATATCGTGTATGCTAAAGAGACGATTGTGATTCTAGTGCCTAATCAAGAAAAGAATGGAGATAATTAGAAGAATCCATATTTGTCTCATTTAACGGGTGAACTTTGATTTTAAGAAAAATAATGGGAAGAAAAGCTTTTCATGCAAAATGAAAGCATCAATATTGTATATCCTAATAATAAGAATTTGCTTAAGTGCCCAATCACAAAAAGAATTGAGATTCTTAGGAGTATCCAAGTTTGTCTCATTTGATGGATGAACTTTGATTCTAAGGAAAATGGTGGAAAGAAAAGCTTTTCTTTCCAAACCAAAGCATCAACATCATCTATCCCAATGAAAAGATCATGATTATAGTGCATAATCAAGAAAAAAATGGTGGTTTTTACGAGAATCCAAGCTTGTCTTAGTTGACATGTGAACTTTTATTCAAAAGGAAATTGTGGAAAAAAAAGCCTTGCTTACTAAACCAAAGCACCAATATCGTGTATCCCAATGAAAAGAATGTGCTTATAGTGCCTGATCATAAAAGAATGGAAAATCTTATGAGAATCCAACTTTGTCTCATTTGACAAATGAACTTTGGTTTTAAGCAAAAAGTGAGAAAAAAAGCTTTTCTTGCCAAACCAAAGCATATACTATTAAGATCCCAATTTCAAAATCATGATCAAAGTGCCTAGTTATGAAAAGATTGAAGATTATTATAAAAGTCAAAGTTTGTCTCATTTGATAGATGAACTTCGATTCAAAGGAAAATGGTAGAAGGAAAAGCTTTTCTTGCCAAAACAAAGCATTAATATCCTGTATCCCAATAAGTAGAATATGATTGTAGTGCCTAATCATAAAAAGAATAGAGATTATTTCAAGAATCAGAGTTCATCTCATTTGATGGATGAACAACAATTTTAAGGAAAGTGGTGGAAAGAAGAGCTTTTCTTGCCAAATCAATGCATCAATATCGTTTATCCTAAAGAGATAATTATGATTCTAGTGCCTAATCAAAAAAAGAATTAGAAGAATCCATGTTTGTCTCATTTGGCGGGTGAACTTCAATTTAAAAAAATGGTGGGAAGAAAAGCTTTTCATCCAAAACCAAAGCATCAATATTGTGTATCCTAATAACAAAAATTTGCTTAAGTGCCCAATCACAAAAAGAATAGTGATTCTTATGAGAATCCAACTTTGCCTATTTGATGGATGGACTTTGATTCTAAGGAAAATGGTAGGAAGAAAAGCTTTTCTTGCCAAACCATCAGTATTAGGTATCCCACTAAGAAAATCGTGATGATAGTGCCTAGTTACAAAAACATTGGAGATTTTTATAAAAATCCATTTTTTGTCCCATTTGATAGATGAACTTTGATTCAACAAAAAATAGTGGAAGGAAAAGCTCTTCCTACCAAAACAAAGCATTAATATTATGTATCCCATGAGAAAAATGTGATTATAGTGCCTAATCACAAAAAGAATGTAAATTATTTCAAAAATCAAAGTTTATCTCATTTGATTGATGAACAATGATTTCAAGGAAAATGATAGAAAGAAGAGCTTTTCCTGCCAAATCAAAGCATCAACATCGTGTATCCTAATGACAAGATCAAGATTCTAGAGCCTAATCATGAATAGAATAAAGATAATTAAAAGAATCCATGTTTGTTTTATTTGATGAGTGAACTTTGATTTTAAGAATGGTGACAAGAAAAGCTTTTCATGCAAAATCAAAGCATCAATATTGTGTATCCTATAAAGGGAATGTGCTCAAGTACCAAATCATAAAAAAGTTACAATTCTTAGGAGTATCCAAGTTTGTCTCATCTGATAGGCGAACTTTGATTCCAAGGAAAATTATGGAAAAAAAAGCTTTTCTTGCCAAACCAAAGCATCAATATCATCTATCCCAATGAAAAGATCATGATTATAGTGCATAATCAAGAAAAGAATAGTGGTTTTTACAAAAATCCAAGTTTATCTCAATTGACATGCGAACTTTTATTCAAAAGAAATGGTGGAAAAAAAACTTTGCTTGCTAAACCAAAACACCAATATCGTGTATCCCAACGAAGAGAATGTGCTTATAGTGCTCGATCACAAAGAAATAGAGATTCTTATGAGAATCCAACTTTGTCTCATTTGATGGGCAAACTTTGATTCTAAGGAAAATAGTAGGAAGAAAAGCTTTTCATGCCAAACCAAAGCATCAGTATTAGGTATCCCAGTGAGAAAACCATGATCATAATGCCTAGTTACGAAAAGTTGGAGATTATTATAAAAAACCAAGTTTGTCTCATTTAATAGATAAACTTTGATCCAAAGGAAAATGGTGAAAGGAAAAGCTTTTCTTGCCAAAACAAAGCATTAATATCATGCATCCTAATGAGAAGAATGTGATTATAGTGCCTAATCATAAAAAAATGGAGATTATTTCAAGAATCAAAGTTCATCTCATTTGATGGATGAATATTAATTTTGCAAAATGGTGGAAAGAAAAGCTTTTCTTACCAAACCAAAGCATCAACATCATGTATCCTAATGAGAGGATCGTGACTCTAGGGCCTAATCATGAAAAGAATGGAGATAAGTAGAGGAATCCATGTTTGTCTCACTTGAAGGGTGAACTTTGATTTTAAGAAAAATGGTGGGAAGAAAAGCTTTTCATGGAAAACCATAGCATCAATATTATGTATCCTAATAACGAGAATATGCTTAAGTGCCCAATCCTAAAAACAATTGAGATTCTTAGGAGTATCCAAGTTTGTCTCATTTGATGGATGAATTTTGATTCTAAGGAAAACGATGAAAAAAAAAGCTTTTGTTGCCAAACCAAAGCATCATTATCATCTATCTCAATGAGAAGATCATGATTGTAGTGTATAATCATGAAAAGAATAGTGGTTTTTATGAGAATTAAAGTTTGTCTCCATTGACATGTGAACTTTTATTGAAAAGAAAATGGTGGAAAACAAATCTTGGCTTGCCAAGCCAAAGCTCCAATATCGTGTATTCTAATGAAGAGAATGTGCTGATAGTGCCTGATCACAAAAAAATGGAGATTCTTACGAGAATCCAAGTTTGTGTCATTTGACAGATGAACTTTGATTCTAAGGAAAAAGGTATGAATAAAAGTTATTCTTGCCAAACCAAAGCATCAGTATTGGGTATCCCAATGACAAAACCATGATCATGTGCCTAGTTATTGAATGATTAGAGATTATTATAAAAATCAAAGTTTATCTCATTTGATAGATGAACTTCGATTCAAAGGAAAATGATAGAAGGAAAAGCTTTTCTTACTAAAACAAAGCATTAATATCGTGTATCCCAATAAGAGAATGTGATTATAGTGCCTAATCACAGAAGGAATGGAGATTATGTCAAGAATTAGAGTTCATCTCATTTAATGGATGAACAAAGATTCTTAGGAAAATGGTGAAAAAAAAGCTTTCCTCACCAAATCAATGCATCAATATCGTGTATCCTAAAAAGACGGTTATGATTCTAGTGCCTAATCAAGAAAAGAATGGAGATTATTATAAGATTCCAAGTTTCTTTCATTTGACAGATGAATGCTAATTCTAAGAAAAATGATGGGAAAAAAAGCTTTTCATGCCAAACAAAAGCATCAATATCATGCATCCCAATGAGGACAACATACTTATAGTGCCTTATCACAAAGGACTAGAGATTTTTAGGAGAATCTAAGCTTGCCCCTTTTGATGGTTGAACTTTGTATCTAAGAAAAATGATGGAAAATTGTTTTTCCTACAAAACCAAAGCATCAATATCATTTATCCTAATGAGAAGATCATGATTATAGTGCGTAATCATGACAAGAATGGCAGTTTTTATGAGAATCCAAGTTTGTTTCAGTTGACATACCAACTTTTATTCAAAAGAAAATGGTGGAAAGAAAAGCTTTTCCTGCCAAACCAAAGCATCAACATCATATATCCCAATAAAAAGAATGTGCTTGTAGTGCTTAATCACATAAACTCATTCTCCTCATTAGGATAAATGACATTGATGCTTGGGTTTCATAAGGAAAGCTTCTCTTTCCATTATTTTTTAGAGTGAAATTTCATTTGTCAGTTAAGACAAACATAGATTCACATAGTAATCTCCTTTCTTTTCATCATTAGGCACCATAAATAAATTTTCCTCATTGGGATAAATGACATTGATGATTTGGTTTTAAAAGAAAAGTTTTCTTTCCACCATTTTTTAAAGTTAAAGTTTATTTGTTAATTGGGACAAACATGGACTCACATAGTAATCTCCTTTCTTTTCATGATTAGGTACCATAAACTCAATCTCCTTATTGGGATAAATCACATTGATGCTTTCGTTTCATAAGAAGAGCTTCTCTTTCCACCATTTTTTAACGTTAAAGTTCATTTGTCAATTCGGACAAATACGGTTTCACATAGTAATCTCCTTTCTTTTGAAGATGGGGTACCATAAACTTATTCTCCTTATTGGGATAAATCATATTGATGCTTTGGATTCATAAGAAAAGCTTCTTTTTCCATCATTTTTTAGCGTTAAAGTTCATTTATCAATTGGGACAAAAATGAATTCACATAATAATCTCTTTTTTTCATAATTAGGCACCATAAACTCATTTTCCTCATTGGGATGAACAGCATTGATACTTTGGTTTCATAAGAAAAGCTTCTCTTCACATCATTTTTTAGAATTAAATTTTATTTGTCAATTGGGTCAAACACGGACTCTCATAGAAATCTCTTTTTTTTTCATGATTTGGCACCATAAACTCATTCTCTTCATTGGGATAAATGACATCGATACATTGGTTTCATTTAAAAAGGTTTTGTTCCCACCATTTTTTAGAATCAAAGTTCATATGTCAATTAGGATAAAGACAAAATCACATAATAATCACCTTTTTCTTTTCACTGTTGGGCTTCGTAAACTCTTTTTACTCATTGGGTAAATGACATTGATGCTCTAGTTTCATAAGAGCAGCATCTCTTTCCATCATTTTTTTGATTTAAAGTAAATTTGTCAATTGGGATAAACATAGATTCATGTAAGAATCTCTTTTCTTTTCATCATTGGGCAACATAATCTTATTCTCCTCACTGGGATAAATGACGTTGATGCTTTGGTTTCATATGAAAAACTTCTTTTTCCATCATTTTTAGTGTTAAAGTTCATTTGTCAATTGGGACAAACATGAATTCACATAATAATCTCCTTTTTTTTCATTGTTGGGCACCATAAACTCATTCTCCTAATTGGGATGAATGACATTAATGCTTTGGTTTCTTAAGAAAAGCTTCTCTTTCCATCATTTTTTTGAGTTAAAGTTCATTGGTCAACTAGGACAAACGCAGATTCACTTAGCAATCTCCTTCCTTTTCATGATTGGGCATTATTAACTTATACTCGTTATTGGGATGAATAACATTGATGATTTAGTTTCATACGAAAAGCTTCTCTTTCCATCATTTTTTAGAGTTAAAGTTCATTTGTCAATTGGGACAATCACAGATTCACATAGTAATCTCCTTTCTTGTCATTATCGAGCAGCATAAAGTCATTCTTCTCGCTGGGATGAATGACATTGATGCTTTGGTTTCATAAGAAAAGCTTTTTTTTCCATTATTTTTTAGAGTTAAAATTCATTTATCAATTTGGACAAATCCAGATTCACATAGTAATCTCCTTTCTTTTCATGATTGGGTATCGTAAACTAAATCTCCTCATTAGGATAAATCACATTGAAACTTTGGTTTCATAAGAAAAGCTTTTTTATCATCATTTTTTAGCGTTAAAGTTCATTTGTCAATTGGGACAAATACAGATTAACATAATAATCTTCATTCTTTTCATGATTGGGAACCATAAACTCATTCTCCTCATTAGGATAAATAGCATTAATGCTATGGTTTCAAAAGAAAAGTTTCACTTTCCATCATTTTTTAGAATTAAAGTTCATCTGTCAATTAGGTTAAACAAGGATTCTTAGAGTAATCCCCTTTTCTCTCATGATTGGGCACATAAACTCATTCTCCTCATTGGGATAAATGAAATCGATGCATTGGCATCATTTAAAATGCTTTTGTTTGCACCATTTTTTAGAATTAAAGTTCATATGTCAATTAGGACAAAGACTAAATCACGTAATAATCACCCATTCTTTTCATGATTGGGCACCGTAAACTCATTCTTTTCATGATTGGGCACCGTAAACTCATTCTACTCATTGGGATAAATGACATTGATGCTTTGGTTTCATAAGAAGAGCTTTTTTTCCATCATTTTTTTAAGTTAAAGTTTATTTGTTAGTTGGGACAAACACATATTCACATAGTAATCTCTTTCCTTTTCATGATTGGGCACCATAATCTCATTCTCCTCACTGGGATAAATGACATTGATGCTTTGGTTTCATAAGAAAAGCTTCTCTTTCCTTTATTTTTTAGTGTTAAAGTTTATTTGTAAATTAGGACAAACACAAATTCACATAATAATCTCTTTTTTTTTTCTAATGATTGGGCACCATAAACTCATTTTTCTCATTGGGATGAATGATATTAATGCTTTGGTTTCATAGAGGAACTATTTTTCCATCATTTTTGTGAGTTAAAGTTTATTTGTCAGTTAGGACAAACACATGTTCATATAGTAATCTCTTTTCTTTTCATGATTGGGCACTATAATCTCATTCTCCTCACTGGGATAAATGACATTGATGCTTTGGTTTCATAAAAAAAGCTTCTCTTTCCTTCATTTTTTAGTGTTAAAGCTCATTGTCAATTAGGACAAACACATATTCACATAATAATCTCTTTTTTTCTAATGATTGGGCACCATAAACTTATTTTGCTCATTGGGATGAATGATATTAATGCTTTGGTTTCATAAAAAAAGCTTATCTTTCCATTATTTTTTTAAGCTTTGCCAATTAGGATAAACACAAATTCACATAGTAATCTATTTTCTTTACACAATTGGACACCATAAACTTATTCTCCTCATTGGGAGGAATGTTAATTATGCTTTGGTTTCATAAGAAAAGCTTCTCTTTTTATCATTTTTTTGAGTTAAAGTTCATTTGTCAGTTGGGACAAACATAGATTCAAATAGTAATCTCTTTTCTTTTTATGATTGGGTACCATAAACTCAATCTCCTCATTGGGATAAATCACAGTGATGCTTTGGTTTCATAGGAAATGCTTCTCTTTTCATCATTTTTTAAAGTTAAAGTTCATTTATCAGTTGGGACAAACATAGATTCACATTGTAATCTCCCTTCTTTTCATAATTGGGTACCATAAACTCATTCTACTCATTGGGATAAAAGACATTGATGTTTTGGTTGTATAAGAAAAGATTATCTTTCTATTATTTTTTAGTGTTAAATTTAATTTGTCAATTGCGACAAACATGGATACATATAATAATCTTTTTTCTTTTCATGATTGGACATCGTAAACTCATTTTCCCTATTAGGATAAATGCCATTGATGCTTTGGTTTCATAAGAAAAGTTTCTCTTTTCATTATTTTTCAAAGTTAAAGTTCATTTGTTAATTGGGACAAACATGGATTCACATAATAATCTCCTTTCTCTTCATGATTGGGCACCTCAAGCTCATTCCCTATATTGCAATAAATGACACTGATGCTTTAGTTTCATTTAAAAAGCTTTTGTCCCCACCATTTTTTAGATCCAAAGTTTATTTGTCAATTGGGACAATCATGGATTCACATAGTAATCCCCTTTCTTTTCAACATTAGGCACCATAAATGCATTCTACCCATTAGGATAAATGACATTAATGCTTTGGTTTCATTAGAAAATCTTCTCTTTCCATCATTTTTTTGAGTTAATGTTAATTTTTCATTTGGGACAATGACGGAATCACATAATAATCATCTTTTCCTTTCATGATTGGTACCACAAACTCGTTCTACTCATTGGGATAAATGACATTGATGCTTTAGTTTCATAAAAAAAGCTTGTCTTTCTATCAGTTTTTAGTGTTAAATTTCATTTGTCAATTGGGACAAACACAGATTCACGTAATAATCTGCGTTCTTTTCATGATTAGGCACCATAAACACATTCCCGCATTAGGATAAATGACATTGATGCGATGGTTTCAATTGAAAAGCTTTTGTTCCCACCATTTATTAGAATCAAAGTTCATTTGTTAATTAGGACAAAGACGGAATCACATAATAATCACCCTTTCTTTTCATGATTGGGCTCCATAAACTCATTCTACTCATTGGGATAAATGACATTGATGCTTTAGTTTCATAAGAAAAGCTTCTTTTTCCATCATTTTTTAGCGTTAAAGTTCATTTATTATTTGGGACGAACACAGATTCACATAATAAGCTTCATTCCTTTCATGATTGGGCACCATAAACTCATTCTCCTTGTTGGGATGAACAGCATTGATGCTTTGATTTCATAAGAAAAGCTTCTCTTTCCATCATTTTTAGAATTAAGGTTCATTTGTTAACTAGGACAAACACATATTCACTTAGTAATCTCTATTTTTTTCATGATTGGGCACTATTAACTTATACTCCTCATTGGGATGAATGACATTGATACTCTGGTATCATAAGAAAAGCTTCTCTTTTCATCATTTTTTTGAGTTACAGTTCATTTGTCAATAAGGACAAACACAGATTCACTTAGCAATCTCCTTTCTTTTCATGATTGGGCACTATTAACTTATACTCCTCATTAGGATGAATGACAATGATGCTTTGGTTTCACAAGAATTGCTTCTCTTTCCATCATTTTTTAGAGTTAAAGTTCATTTGTCAGTTGGAACAAACACAAATTCACATAGTAATCTCTTTTTTTTCATTATTGGGCAGCATAAACTCATTCTCCTCGTTGGGATAAATGACATTGATGCTTTGGTTTCATAAGAAAAGCTTCTTTTTCCATCATTTTTTAGAGTTAAAGTTCATTTGTCAATTTGGACAAACACGGATTCATATAGTAATCTCCTTTCTTTTCATGATTGGGTACCATAAACTCAATCTCCTCATTGGGATAAATCAGATTGATGCTTTGGTTTCATACGAAAAGCTTTTTTTCATCATTTTTTAGCATTAAAGTTCATTTGTCAATTGGGACAAATGCAAAATTACATAATAATCTTCTCTTTTTCCATGATTAGGAACCATAAACTCATTCTTCTTATTGGGATAAACAGTATTGATGCCGTGGTTTCATAAAAAATGTTTCTCTTTCCATCATTTTTTAGAATTAAAGTTCAATTGTTAATTGGGTCAAACAAACATTCTTATAGTAATCCCCTTTTTTCTCATGATTGGGCACCATAAACTCATTCTCCTCATTGGGAGAAATGACATCGATGCATTGATATCATTTAAAATGCTTTTATTCTCACTATTTTTTAGAATCAAAGTCCATATGTCAATTAGGACAAAGACAAAATCACGTAATAATCACCCTTTCTTTTCTTGATTGGGCACTGTAAACTCGTTCTACGCATTAGGATAAATGACATTAATGCTTTGGTTTCATAAGAGGAGCTTTCTTTCCATCATTTTTTTAGTTAAAGTTTATTTGTTAGTTGGGATAAACACATATTCATATAATAACCTTTTTTCTTTTCATGATTGGGCACCATAATCTCATTCTCCTCGCTGGGATAAATGACATTGATGCTTTGGTTTCATAAGATAAGCTTATTTTTCCATCATTTTTTAGTGTTAAAGTTTATTTGTCAATTAGGATAAATACAGATTCACATAATAATCTCCTTTTTTCTAATGTTGGGCACTATAAACTCATTCTTCTCATTAAGATGAATGATATTAATGCTTTGGTTTCATAAGAAAAGCTTCTCTTTCCATCATTTTTTTAAGCTTTGTCAATTGGGATAAACGCAGACTCATATAGTAATCTCCTTTCTTTACACAATTGGACACCAAAAACTTATTCTCCTCATTGGGAGGAATGACTTTTATGCTTTGGTTTCATAAGAAAAGCTTCTCTTTCCATCATTTTTTTAAGTTAAAGTTTATTTGTTAGTTGGGACAAACATAAATTCACATAGTAATCTCCATTCATTTCTTGATTGGGTACATATAAACTCAATCCCCTCATTGGGATAAATCACATTGATGCTTTGGTTTTATAGGAAATGCATCTCTTTCCATCATTTTTTTAGAGTTAAAGTTCATTTGTTAGTTGGGACAAACATGGATTCACATTATAATCTCCTTTTTTCTCATAATTGGGTACAATAAACTTATTCTCCTTATTGGGATAAAAGACATTAATGCTTTGGTTGCATAAGAAAATATTCTCTTTCCATTATTTTTTAGTGTTAAAGTTCATTTGTCAATTGGTACAAGCATGGATTTACATAATAATCTTTTTTTTTCATGATTGGGCATCGTAAACTCATTCTTCTTATTGGGATAAATGGCATAGATGCTTTGGTCTCCTAAGAAAAGCTTCTCTTTCCATCATTTTTCAGAGTTCAAGTTCATTTATCAGTTGGGACAAACATGAATTCATATAATAATCTCCTTTCTCTTTATGATTGGGCACCATAAACTTATTCCCTAGATTGCGATAAATGACACTGATGCTTTGGTTTCATTTAAAAAGCTTTTGTTCCCACCATTTTTTAGATTCAAAGTTCATTTGTCAATTAGGACAAACATGGATTCACATAGTAATCTCTTTTCTTTTCAAGATTAGGCACCATAAATGCGTTCTACTCATTGGGATAAAAGACATAGATGCTTCACTTTCATAAGAAAATCTCCTCTTTCCATCATTTTCTTAAGTTAATGTTAATTTGTTAACTGGGACAATGATGGAATCACATAATAATCACCTTTTCCTTTCATGATTAGGCACCATAAACTCGTTCTACTCATTGGGATAAATGACATTGATGCTTTGGTTTCATATGAAAAGCTTGTCTTTCCATCATTTTTTAATGTTAAATTCCATTTGTCAATTGGGACAAACACGTATTCACATAATTATCTACATTTTTTTCATGATTGGGCACCATAAACACATTCCCCGTATTGAGATAAACAATATTGATGCATTGGTTTCATTCGAAAAGCTTTTGTTCCCACCAGTTTTTAGAATCAAAGTTCATCTATCAATTAGGAGGAAGACGGAATCACATAATAATCACCTTTTCTTTTCATGATTGGGCATCATAAACTCTTCTACTCATTGGGATAAATGACATTGATGCTTTGGTTTTGTAAGAAAAGCTTCTCTTTCTATCATTTTTTTTAGTTAAAATTCATTTGTCAATTGGGACAAAAATAGATTCATATAGTAATCTCTTTTTATGATTGGGCACCATAAGCTCATTCTCCTCATTGGGATAAATGACATTGATGCTTTGGTTTAACAAGAAAAGCTTCTCTTTCCATCATTTTTTATTGTTAAAATTCATTTGTTAATTAGGACAAACACGATTCACATAATAACCTCCTTTCTTTTCTTGATTGGGCACCATAAATTTATTCTCCTTATTAGGATGAATGACATTAATGCTTTGGTTTCTTAAGAGAAACTTTTCTTTGCATTTTTTTTGAGTTAAAGTTCATTTGCCAATTAGGACAAACACAGATTCACTTTGCAATCTCCTTTCTTTTCATGATTGGGCACTATTAACTTATGCTCCTTGTTGGGATGAATGACATTAATGCTTTGGTTTCATAACAAAAGCTTATCTTTTGATCATTTTTTTGAGTTAAAATTCATTTGTCAATTAGGACAAACTTAGCAATCTCTTTTCTTTTCATGATTAGACACTATTAACCGATACTCCTTGTTGGGATGAATGATATTGATGCTTTGGTTTCATAAGAAAAGCTTTTTTTTCCATCATTTTTCTTAGTTAAATTTCATTTGTCAGCTGGGACAAACACAGATTCATATAGTAATCTCCTTTCTTTTCTTTATTAGGCAGCATAAACTCATTCACCTTGCTGGTATGAATGACATTGATGCTTTGGTTTCATAAGAAAAGCTTTTCTTTCCATTATTTTTTAGAGTTAAAGTTTATTTTTCAATTTGGACAAACATGGATTCATATACTAATCTCTTTTCTTTTCATGATTGGGTACCATAAACTCAATCTCCTTATTGGGATAAATCACATTGATGCTTTGGTTTCAAAAGAAAAGCTTTTTTTCCATCATTTTCTAGCGTTAAAGTTCATTTGTCAATTGGGACAAATGCGAAATCACCTAATAATCTTTTTTCTTTTCATGATTGGGCACCATAAACTCATTCCTCTCATTTAGATAAATAGCATTGATGTTGTGGTTTCATAAGAAAGTTTCCCTTTCCATCATTTTTTAGAATAAACTTCATTTGCTAATTAGGTTAAACAGGGATTCTTATAGTAATCCCCTTTTTTCTCATGATTGGGCACCATAAACTCATTATCCTCATTGGGATAAATGACATCGATGCATTGATATTATTTAAAATGCTTTTGTTCTCGCCATTTTTTAGAATCAAAGTTCATATGTCAATTAGGACAAAGATGAAATCATGTAATAATCACCCTTTCTTTTTATTATTGGGCACCGTTAACTCGTTCTACATATTGGGATAAATAACATTAATGCTTTGGTTTCATAAGAGGAGCTTTCTTTCCATCATTTTTTTGAGTTAAAGTTTATTTGTCAAATGGGACAAACATATATTCACATAGTAATCTCTTTTCTTTTCATGATTAGGCACCATAATCTCATTCTCGTCATTGGGAAAAATGACATTGATGCCTTGGTTCCATAAGATAAGCTTCTCTTTCCACCATTTTTTAGTGTTAAAGTTCATTTGTCAATTAAGACAAATATAGATTCACATAATAATCTCTTTTCTTTTCATGATTGGGTACCATAAACTCAATCTCCTTATTGGGATAAATCATATTGACGCTTTGGTTTCATAAGAAATGCTTTTTTTCATCATTTTTTAGCGTTAAAGTTCATTTGTCAATTGGGACAAACGCGGAATCACCTAATAATCTTCTTTCTTTTCATGATTGGGCACCATAAACTCATTCTTCTCATTAGGATAAATAGCATTGATGCTGTGGTTTCATAAGAAAAGTTTCTCTTTCCATAATCTTTTAGAATAAACTTCATTTGTTAATTAGGTCAAATAAGGATTCTTATAGTAACCCCCTTTTTTCTCATGATTGTGCACCATAAACTCATTATCCTTATTGGGATAAATGACATTGATGCATTGATATTATTTAAAATGCTTTTGTTCTCGCCATATTTTAGAATCAAAGTTCATATGTCAATTAGGACAAAGATGAAATCACATCATAATCACCCTTTCTTTTCATTATTGGGCACCGTAAACTCGTTCTACTCATTGGGATAAATGACATTAATGCTTTGGTTTCATAAGAGGAGCTTTCTTTCTATCATTTTTTTGAGTTAAAGTTTATTTGTCAAACAGGACAAACACATATTCATATAGTAATCTCTTTTCTTTTCATGATTAGGCACCATAATCTCATTTTCCTCATTAGGAAAAATAACATTGATGCTGTGGTTCCATAAAATAAGCTTCTTTTTTCGTCATTTTTTAGTGTTAAAGTTCATTTGTCAATTAGGACAAATACAGATTCACATAATAATCTCCTTTCTTTTCATGATTGGGTACCATAAACTCAATCTCCTTATTGGGATAAATCACATTGATGCTTTGGTTTCATAAGAAATGCTTTTTTTCATCATTTTTTAGCATTAAAAGTTCATTTGTCAATTGGGACAAACGTGGAATCACCTAATAATCTTCTTTCTTTCCATGATTAGGCACCATAAACTCATTCTTCTCATTGGGATAAACAGCATTGATGCTGTAATTTTATAAGAAAAGTTTCTCTTTCCATCATTTTTTAGAATAAACTTCATTTGTCAATTGGGTCAAACAAGGATTCTTATAGTAATCCTCTTTTTTCTCATGATTGGGCAACATAAACTCATTATCCTTGTTGGGATAAATGACATCGATGCATTGATATTATTTAAAATGCTTTTGTTCTCACCATTTTTTAGAATCAAAGTTCATATGTCAATTAGGACAAAGATGAAATCACATAATAATCACCCTTTCTTTTCATTATTG
>JBBYHL010446195.1:0-16752 GCA_038381835.1 Adansonia madagascariensis
TTCTTGATAAAGCTTCTGACGAATGTTTTCAACAAAAGTTTTTGATGATAGTTTTTGGACAACAATTTCTTGACACTGGCACTTTGACAGTAGTTGTTTGATGAAAAAGGTTTTGACCAGGAATTCCTTGAAGGTTCAGCAAACCTGGCTTGAAGTGATATTGTAAAAATGATGATGTATGATGGTAATGTGAATGCATAATGTGAAGCCTAATTCGGGAGATAGCTATAGTTCTCCTTATACATCATTCAGACTCTCAAAGGGATGGCGATTCATTTTTGTTGCAACCATGGACCAGAATTTTCCTTATCCCACTAGGGTTTGTAGGTTGTCTTGAATCCACTAGAAATATGATCAAAAATCTATTCTTGAGAATTTAGATTATTGTGTTTCCTGATTCGGGAAGCTCAATCATTTTCTTGACAATTGGAAGGCATTATCAACAATTTGGAGATTGTTTGCCTGATTAGGTTAATGTCTCTGGTTTCAATAGGATTCTAATAGAAAGCATAGGTCAATTTTTGGTTAGCTTAAAATGGTTTTTCTTGAGATGTGGCTTGTGAAAGCAAGAAATGGTTTGGTGTATGGTCATGTGACGCAAAATGTGCATGATCTTGATGATTAGGGCATGAGCGGAGTTCTCTATGCTTTTCTTTTCCTTTCCAGGTAATATCAAGATGTCCTGATGCATATTTCAGTTAATTATCAAACATTATCAGTTAAATGACAAGTGCAATGTGAATTGTATAGGGGTTAAAAGAAATATGACGACAAAGAGACATAACTCAATATACTATTTGATAAGCAATTGATAGGGTAGCGAGAAAGATGATCTTTTGGATGAAAGATGACTCTGACAATCATGATAGGGATGTTCTTTAGGTATTTTTTAGAACTTTTCTCGAACAATGAATGTGCCTAGCATGAGCTGATCTTTGAAAGATCTTTAGGATTGCTTTTGCATTGTCCTACAGGTACTCTTAGTTTATGTCCCATCAAAACTGATCCTCTCAACTCGCCCTTGTGGGTTTTCACTTGTTGTTAGGTTGACTGCCCAGATGCCCTTTCTAGATTTTCATCTGGACCTTTTTTTGTTTTTTTTTGTTTTAGTTTTTTTTTTCGTTTTTGTTTTCTTTTTTTTTATTTTTTTTGTTTTTGCTTTCTTCCCCTTTTTTGAAGAATGCCTTTTCAGGTTTTTGCCCTTTACGTGTAATATTTCTTAATGGAATCTGAGTTGATTGGGTTAGGGAAGACATTGCCATCCATTTTTGACAAGATTAGGGCCCCTCCATAGAAGGCTTACTTCATGGCATACGGTCCTTCCCAATTAAAGGTCCACTTGCCCCATGCATCTTTGTGAGTTGGGAGGATCTTCTTCAATACTAATTCACCTGGGTGAAATTATCATAGGCACATCTTTTTGTCGTGGGCTCTGATCATACATCTTTGATACATTTGACCATGGCAGATGGCCTTCATGTATTTTTCCTCGATGAGATTGAGCTAGTCATATCTATTCTTGACCCATTCAGCTTCTTCAAGTTTGGTTTTCATCAAGACTCTGAGAGAAGAGATTTCGACTTTGATAGGTAATACAGCTTCCATCCATAGATGAGAGAAAATGGAGTAGCACCCATAAAAATACGAACTGGGGTTTGGTAGGCATTAAGTGCAAAGAATAGCTTCTCTTGCCAGTCTTTGTGTAATCCAATGAATATCATGTATTCCAATGAGGAGAACATGATTGTAATGCATAATAAAAAAAGAATTGAGATTCTTATGAGTATCCAAGTTTATCTCATTTCATGGATGAACTTTGATTATAAGGAAAATGGTGGAAAGAAAAGCTTCCTTGCAAATCCAAAGCATTAATATCCTGATATGGAGAACACGATTGTAGTGCCCAATCACAAAAAGAATGGAGATTTTTACCAGAATCCAAGTTTAACTCATTTCACAGATGAACTTTGATTATATGGAAAATGGTGGAAAGAAAAGCTTTTCTTGCCAAACCAAAGCCTCAATATCATGTATCCCAATGTGGAGAACAGTAGTGCCTAATCACAAAATGACTGCAGATTATTATGAGAATCTAGGTTTCTCTCATTTGATGGGAAGGAAAACCTTTTCTTGCAAATCTGAAGCATCAACATCGTGTATCCCACTGTAGAAAAAATGATTGTAGTGCCCAATCATAAAAAGAATGGTGATTATTATGAGAATCCATGCTTGACTCATTTGATGGATGAACTTTGATTATATGGAAAACAGTGGAAAAAAAGTTGTTCTTGCCAAACCAAAGCTTCAATATCATGTATCTCAAAGTAAAGAACATTCCAAAATCAGTGGAGACTGTTACGAGAATCCAGGTTTCTCTAATTTCACCAGTGAACTTTGATTATAAGGAAAATGGTGAAAAAAAAGCTTTTCTTGCCTAACAAAAGAATCAATATCGTGTATTCCAATGAGGAGAACATTATTTAGTGCACAATAACAAAAAGAATGTAGACTCTTATGAGTATCCAAGTTTGTCTCATGTCATAGATAAACTTTGATTATAAGGAAAATGGTAGAAAGAAAAGCTTTCCTTGCAAATCCAAAGCATCAATATCATGTATCTCGATGTGGAGAACATGATTATAGTGCCTAACCACAAAAAGAATGGAGATTATTACGAGAATCCAAGTTTGACTTATTTCACAGATGAACTTTGATTATATGGAAAATGGTGGAAAGAAAAGCTTTTCTCGCCAAACCAAAGTTTCAATATCATGTATCCCAATATGGAGAACATGATTGTAGTGCCCAATCACAAAATGAGTGGAAAGAGAAGCTTTTCTTGCCTAACTAAAGAATCAATATCGTGTATCCCAATGAGGAGAACATGATTGTAGTATACAATAACAAAAAAAAATAGAGATTATTACCAGAATCCAAGGTTGCTCATTTCATGGATGAACTTTGATTAAAAAGAAAGTGGTGGAAAGAAAAGCTTTTCTTGCAAATACAAAACATCAATATCTTGTTTCCCAATGTGAAGAGCATGATTGTAGTACCCAATCACAAAAAGAATAGAGATTATTACGAGAATCCAAGTTTGACACATTTCATAAATAGACTTTGATTATAAAGAATGGTGGAAAAAAAAGCTTTTCTTGCAAATCCAAAGCATCAATATTGCCTTTCCCAACGTGGAGAACATGATTGTATTGCCCAATCACAAAAAGAATAGAGATTATTACTTGAATCCAAGTTTGACTCATTTCACAAATGAACTTTGATTATAAGGAAAATGGTGGAAAGAAAAGCTTTTCTTGCCAAACCAAAGCTTAAATATCGTGTATCCCAATATGGAGAACAGTAGTGCCCAATCACAAAATGAGTGCAGATTATTATGAGAATCCAGGTTTCTCTCATTTCATGGGAAGGAAAGCTTTTCTTGCAAATTCGAAGCATCAACATCGTGTATCCCACCATAGAGAATATGATTGTAGTGCCTAATCATAAAAAGAATGGACACTATTACGAGAATCCATGTTTGATTCATTTCATGCATAAACCTTGATTATAAGGAGAAAGGTGGAAAAAAAGTTGTTCTTGCCAAACCAAAGCTTCAATATTGTGTATCTCAAAGTAGAGAACATTCCAAAATCAGTGGAGATTGTTACGAGAATCTAGTTTTCTCTAATTTCACCAGTGAACTTGGATTATAAGGAAAATGGTGGAAAGAAAAGCTTTTCTTGCCTAACAAAAGAATCAATGTCATGTATTCCAATGAGGAGAACATTATTGTAGTGAGCAATAAGAAAAAGAATGGAGATTCTTACGAGTGTCCAAGTTTATCTCATTTCATGGATGAACTTTGATTATAAGGAAAATGGTGGAAAGAAAAGCTTTCCTTGCAAATCCAAAGCATCAATAGCGTGTATCTTGATGTGGAGAACATGATTATAGTGCCCAATCACAAAAAGAATGGAGATTATTACGAGAATTCAAGTTTGACTCATTTCACGGATAAACTTTGATTATATGGAAAATGGTGGAAAGAAAAGCTTTTCTTGCCAAACCAAAGTTTCAATATCGTGTATCCCAATGTGGAGAACATGATAGTAGTGCCCAATCACAAAATGAGTGGAGATTGTTACGAGAATCCAAGTTTCTCTCGTTTCACATATGAACTTTGATTATAAAGAACATGGTGGAAAGAAAAGCTTTTCTTGCCTAACCAAAGAATCAATATCGTCTATCCCAATGAGGAGAATATGATTGTAGTGTGCAATAACAAAAAAAAGGAGATTATTACGAGAATCCAAGTTCTCTCATTTTATAGATGAACTTTGATTAAAAGGAAAGTGGTGGAAAGAGAAGCTTTTCTTGCAAATAGAAAACATCAATATTGTGTATCCCAATGTGGAGAGCATGATTACAGTGCCCAATCACAAAAAGAATGGAGATTATTACGAGAATCCAAGTTTGACACATTTTATAAATGAATTTTGATTATAAGGAAAATGGTGGAAAAAAAAGATTTTCTTGCAAATCCAAGGCATCAATATCGTGTATCCCAATGTGGAGAACATGATTGCAGTGCCTAATCACAAAAAGAATGGAGATTTTTACGAGAATCCAAGTTTGACTCATTTCACGGATAAACTTTGATTATATGGAAAATGGTGGAAAGAAAAGCTTTTCTTGCCAAACCAAAGCTTTAATATCGTGTATCCCAATTTGGAGAACATGATTGTAGTGCCCAATCACAAATTGAGTGTAGATTGTTATGAGTATCCAAGTTTCTCTCATTTCATGGATGAACTTTGATTGTAAGGAACATGGTGGAAAGAAAAGCTTTTCTTGCCTAACCAAAAAATCAATATCGTGTATCCTAATGTGGAGAACAGTAGTGCCCAATCATAAAATAAGTGGAGATAATTATGATAATCCATGTTTCTCTCATTTCATGGGAAAGAAAAGCTTTTCTGGCAAATCTGAAGCATCAATATCGTGTATCCCATTATAGAGAAAATGATTGTAGTGCCTAATCACAAAAAGAATGGTGATTATTACGAGAATCTATGTTTGACTCATTTCATGGATGAACTTTGATATAAGGAAAACGGTGGAAAAAAAGTTGTTATTGCTAAACCAAAGCTTCAGTATCATATATCTCAAAGTGGAGAACATTCCAAAATTAGTGGAGATTGTTACGAGAATAGAAGTTTCTCTAATTTCACTGGTGAACTTTGATTACAAGGACAATGGTGGAAAGAAAAGCTTTTCTTGCCTAACAAAAGAATCAATATCGTGTATTCCAATGAGGAGAACATAATTGTAGTGCGCAATAACAAAAAGAATGGAGATTCTTATGAGTATCCAAGTTTGTCTCATTTCACAAATAAACTTTGATTATAAGGAAAATGGTGGAAAGAAAAGCTTTTCTTGCAAATCCAAAATATCAGTATTGTGTATCCCAATGTAGATAACATGATTGTAGTGCCCAATCACAAAAAGAGATGAGATTATTATGAGAATCCATGTTTGTCCTATTTTAAGGATGAATGGTGGAAATAAACGCTTTTCTTGCAAATCAAAGCTTCAACATCATGTATCCTAATGCAAAGAACATGATTGTAGTGCCCAATCACAAAAAGAATAGAGATTATTACAAGAATTCAAGTTTGACTCATTTCACGGATGAACTTAATTATAAGGAAAATGGTGGAAAGAGAAGCTTTTCTTGGCAAACCAATGCTTCAATATCGTTATCCCAATGTGGACAACATGATTGTAGTGCCCAATCACAAAAAGAGTGGAGATTATTACAAGAATCGAAGTTTCTCTCATTTCACGGATGAACTTTGATCATAAGGAAAATGGTGGAAAGAAAAGCTTTTCTTGCCTAACCAAAGAATCAATATCGTGTATTCTAATGCAAAGAATATGATTGTTGTGTGCAATAACAAAAAGAATGGAGATTGTTATGAGTTTCCATGTTTGTCTCATTTCACCGATGAACTTTCATTAGAAGGAAAATGGTGGAAAGAAAAGATTTTCCTACAAATCCAAAACATCAATATCGCGTATCCCAATGTGGAGAACATGATTATAATGCCCATCACAAAATGAGTGGAGATTATTACGAGAATCCAAGTTTGACTCATTTCATGAATGAACTTTGATTTTAAGGAAAATGGTGGAAAGAAATGCTTTCTTTGCCTAACTAAATAATCAATATTGTGTATTCCAATGTGGAGAACATGATTGTAGTGCCCAATCACAAAATGAGTGGAGATTATTAAGAGAATCTAGTTTTGTCCTATTTCATAGATGGACTTTAATTATAAGCAAAATAGTGGAAAGAAAAGCTTTTCTTGCGAAGCCGAAGCTTGAATATCGTGCATCCCAATGTGGTGAACAGGATTGTAGTGCCTAACCAAAAAATGAGTGAAGATTATTATGAGAATCCAAGTTTGTTTCATTTCACAGATGAACTTTGATTATAAGGAAAAATGTGGAAGGAAAAGCTTTTTTTGCCAAACCAAAGTTTCCATATTGTGCATCCAAATGTGGTGAAGATGACTGTAGTACCCAATCGTAAAATGAGTGGAGATTATTACGAGAATCCAATTTTATCTTATTTCATGGATCAAATTTGATTATAAGGAAAAAGGTGAAAGGAAAAGCTTTTTTTTGCCAGGCCGACACTTCCATACTGTGTATCCAAATGTGGAGAACATGATTGTAGTGCCCAATCACAACAAGAGTGGTGATTTATACGAGAATCTGAGTTTGTCTTATTTCACGAATGAACTTTAATTACAAGGAAAATGGTGGAAAGAAAAGTTTTTTCTTGCAAATCCGAAGCATCAATGTCATGTATCGCAATGTGAAGAACATGATTGTAGTGCCTAATCACAAAAAGAATGGAGATTATTACGAGAATCCAAGTTTGACTCATTATATGGATGAACTTTGACTATAAGGAAAACAGTGGAAAGAAAACCTTCTCTTGCCAAATCAAAACTTCAATATCATGTATCCCAATGTGGAGAACATGATTGTAGTGCCCAATCACAAAATAAGTGGAGATTATTTTGAGAATCTAAGTTTCTCTCATTTCGTAGGAAAAAAAAAGCCTTTCTTTTAAATTCGAAGCATTAACATCGTCTACCCTAATGTGGAGAAAATGATTATAGTGCCCAACCACAAAAGGAATGGAGATTATTACTAGAATCCATGTTTCACTCATTTCACGGATGAACTTAGATTATAAGGAAAATAGTGGAAAAAAAGCTTTTCTTGCGAAACCAAAGCTTCAATATCATGCATCCCAATGTAGAGAACATGATTGTAGTGCCCAATCACAAAATGAGTGGAGATTATTACAAGAATCCAAGTTTCTCTTATTTCATGGGAAAAAATAGCTTTTCTTGCAAATTCGAACCATAAACATCGTTTATCCCAATCTGGAGAAAAAGACTTTAATGCCTAATGATGAAATGAGTGGAGATTATTATGGGAATCCAAGTTTCCCTCATTTCATGAATGAACTTTTGATTATAAGGAAAATTATGGAAAGCATTTCTTACCTAACCAAAGAGTCAATATCGTGCATCCTAATAAGGAGAACATGATTATAGTGTGCAATAGCAAAAAAAAATGGAGATTATTAGAAGCATCCAAGTTTGTCTCATTTTGCGGATGGGCTTTAATTATAAAGAAAATGGTGGAAAGAAAAGACTTTCTTCCAAATCCAAAACATCAATATTATGTATCCCAATGTGGAGAACATGATTGCAATGCCCAATCATAAAAGGAGTTGAGATTCCTATGAGAATCCATGTTTTACTCATTTCATGGATGAACTTTGATTATAAGGAAAATGGTAGATAGAAAAGCTTTTCCTGCCTAACCAAAGAATCAATATCATGTATCCCAATGCGGAGAACATGATTGTAGTGCCCAATCACAAAATGAGTGGAGATTATTACAAGAATCCAGTTTTATCTCATTTCACGGTGGACTTTGATTATAAGGAAAATAATGGAGAGAAAAGCTTTTCTTGCGAAGCCAAAGCTTCAATATCATGCATCCCAATGTGGTGAACATGACTATAGAGCCCAATCCCAAAATGAGTTGAGATTCCTACGAGAATCCATGTTTGACTCATTTCATGGATGAACTTTGATTATAAGGAAAATGGTGGATAGAAAAGCTTTTCTTGCCTAACCAAAGAATCAATATCGTGTATCCCAATGCGGAAAACATGATTATAGTGCCCAATCACAAAATGAGTGGAGATTATTATGAGAATCTAGTTTTATCTTATTTCACGGATGGACTTTGATTATAAGGAAAATAGTGGAGAGAAAAGCTTTTCTTGCAAAGCCAAAGCTTCAATATCGTGCATCCCAATGTGGTGAACATCACTATAGTGCCCAATCCCAAAATAAGTTAAGATTCTTACGAGAATCCAAGTTTGACTCATTTCATGGATGAACTTTAATTATAAGGAAAACGGTGGATAGAAAAGCTTTTCTTGCAAATCCAAAGCATCAATATCATGTATCATAGTGTGGAGAACATGATTGTAGTGCCCATAACAAAAGGAATGGAGATTATTATGAGAATCCAAGTTTGGCTCATTCCACAGATGAACATTGATTATGAGGAAAACAGTGGAAATAAAAGCTTTTCTTGCCCAACTGAAGCATCAATATCGTGAATCCCAATGAGGAGAACATGATTGTAGTGCCCAATAAAAAAAAGAATGGAGATTATTTCGGGTATCCAAGTTTGTCTCATTTCACAGGCAAACTTTGATTATAAGGAAAAGGTTGAAGAAGAAAGCTTTTTTTGCCAAACCAAAGCTTCAATGTTGTGTATCCCAATGTGGAGAACATGATTGTAATGCCCAATCACAATAAGACTGAAGATTATTATGAGAATCCAAGTTTGTCTTATTTCACAGATGGACATTGATTATAAGGAAAATGGTGGAAAGAAATGCTTTTTCTGTAAATCAAAAACATCAATATCATGTATCCCAATGCGAAGAACATGATTGTAGTCCCCATAAAAAAAAGAATGGAGATTATTATGAGAATTCGAGTTTGACTCATTTCATGGATAAACTTTGATTAAAAAGAAAACTGGGGAAATGAAAGCTTTTCTTACAAATCCAAAACATCAATATCATATATCCCAATGTGGAGAACATGATTGTAGTGCCCAATCACAAAAAAAATGGAGATTATTATGAGAATCCATGTTTGTCTCATTTCATGGATGGACTTTAATTATGAGGAAAATGGTGGAAAGAAAAACTTTTCTTGCAAATTCAAAGCATTAATCTCCTGTATCCCAATATAGAGAACATGATTATAGTGCCCAATCAGAAAATGAGTGGAGATTATTACGAGAATCTAGTTTTGTCTTATTTCATGGATGAACATTGATTATAGGGAAAACTATGGAGAGAAAAGCTTTTCTTCCAAACCAAAGCTACAATATCATGCATTGCAACGTGATGAACATAGTTGTAGTGCCCAATCACAAAATGAGTGGAGATTGGTACGAGAATCCAATTTCACCTCATTTCACGGATGAACTTTGATTATAAGGAAGAAGGCAAAAGGAAAAGCTTTTTTTGCCAAACCAATGCTTCCATATTGTGTATTCCAATGTGAAAAACATGATTATAGTGCCCAATCACAATAAGAATGGAGATTATTACAAGAGTCCAAGTTTGACTCATTTCATGGATGAACTTTAATTATAAAGACAATGGTGGAAAGAAAAGCTTTTCTTACAAATCCAAAGCATCAATATCGTGTTTCCTAATGTAGAGAACATGATTGTAGTGCCCATAATAAAAAGAATAGGGATTATTTAGAGAATCCAAGTTTGACTTATTCCACAGATGAACATTGATTATAAGGAAAAAGTGGTTAGAAAAGCTTTTCTTGCAAAACCAAAGCTTTAATATCATTGATCCCAATGTGGAGAACATGATTGTAGTGCCCAAATCACAAAAAGAATGGAGATTATTATGAGAATCTAGGTTTGACTTATTTTACGGATGAACTTTGATTATAAGAAAAGCGGTGGAGAGAAAAGTTTTCTTGCCAAACCAAAGCTTCAATGTCATGTATCCTAATGTGGAGAACATGATTGTAGTGCCCAATCACAAAATGAGTGGAGATTATTATGAGAATCTATGTTTCTCTCATTTCACGGGTGAACTTTGGCTATAACAAAAATGGTGGAATGAAAAGCTTTTCTTGCCTAACCAAATAATCAATATCATGTGTCCCAATATGGAGAGCATGATTGTAGTGCCCTTTCATTATAAGAGTGGAGATTATTACGAGAATCCAAGTTTGTCTCATTTTACGGAAGAACTTTGATTATAAGGAAAACAGTGGAAACAAAAGCATGTCTTGTAAATCCAAAGCATCAGTATCGTGTATCCTAGTGTCAAGAACATGATTGTAGTGCCAATAATAAAAAGAATGGAGATTATGACATGAATCCAAGTTTGACTCATTTCACTGATGAACTTTGATTATGAGGAAAATAGTGGAAAGGAAAGCTTTTCTTGCGAAACCAAAGCTTCAATATCGTGTATCCCAATGTGGAGATCATGATTGTAGTGCCCAATCAGAGAAAAGAGTGGACATTATTGGAACAATCAAAGTTTGTCTTATTTCACCGATGAACTTTAATTATAAGGAAAATGGTGAAAAGAAAAGCTTTTCTTGCTAAACCAAAGCATCAATATCCTGTATCTCGATGTGGAGATCATGACTGTAGTGCCACTAACAAAAAGAATGCAGATTATTGCAAATATACTAGTTTGTCTCATTTCACAGATGAACTTTGATTATAAGGAAAAAGGTAGAAGGAAAAACTTGTTTTGCTAAACCAAAGCTTTAATATTTTGTATCCTAGTGTGCAGAGCATGATTGTAGTGCCCCATCACAACAAGAATGGAGATTATTATGAGAATCCAAGTTTATCTCATTTCAAGGATGAACTTTGATTATAAGGAAAACGGTGGAAAGAAAAGCTTTGCTCACAAATCCAAAGCATCAATATCATGTATCCCAATGTGGAGAATATGATTACAGTGCCCAATCACAAAAAGAGTGGAGATTGTTACGAGAATCCAAGTTTGACTTATTTTAGGGATGAACTTTGATTCTAAGGAAAGTGGTGGAAAGAAAAGCTTTTTTTACCAAACCAAAACTTTAATACTATGTATCCCAATATGGAGAACATGATTGTAGTGCCCAAGCACAAAATGAGTGGAGATTATAACGAGAATCCAAGTTTCTCTTGTTTCACGGATGAACTTTGATTATAAAAAAAATGGTGGAAAGAAAAGCTTTTCTTACCAAGCCAAAGAATCAGTATTGTTTGTCCTAATGAAGAGAGCATTATTGTTGTGCGCAATAACAAAAAGTATGGTGATTATTACTACTATCCAAGTTTGTCTCATTAATGCTAACCTTAGGATGAAAACACAACCTAAAACCCAATTGGATGGAATTGGAAATCTAAGATCGTCTTTAAAGTCAAACAAAGAGAGCTTGACCCCAATCAAACTTGCTGATTAGAACCAAAGTTATAACAATCTTGATCACCATAAGTTACCTTGATAAGATCAATTTGAGTTCTTGTTTAAAGAATAAAGAAAAAGTTCTCACAAAGTGAAGAAACTTTCAAAATATTTTTTTTATTCAAATCTGATCAATTACATGAATAAGACTGCTTTATATGGCCTAAAATCTGTAAAGTCCTAACTGAACAAGGAAATCTTATTCAATAAGAAAAAGTCTATTCCTAATCCTAATCTGATTAGGACTTATTAGACAACTTAAAATCCTAAACACAATCCTAATCAATAAAGATAAAGTCTATTCCTTATCATAATCTGATTAGGAATTATCTAAATAAATTAAAAAAAATGAAAAGTCAAATTCTTATCTGAAAATCTACAATCCTAAACTATAGGCCCTTGAATACATGCAAATTGGGCTCCATTCATCTTAGACATGTGAATTTGGCTCCAAGCATTATTCTTCATCTTTTTTCAACCTCAACACAATGTAGAAAAGTGATCAATCTTGGCATTGCATCTGATTCATCTTGAACAACCTCTTTTGCTTACATTTCCATGATTAGTCCTTGCAAAGCATGATCCATGCATTTAGTCTTTGCCCTAGTCATTGGACCTCTAATTCCTTGCAAAGGATCATAAGAATGGTTGGAAATAGGTGATTATGCAAGTTGATCTCAATCATTCCCTCCCTCTTTGAAAGGATTCATCCTCAATCACCTACATCATGCAAAGATAAATCAGCGACATTAAAGATAGCACTCACATAACCATAGTTGCTTAGCAAATCTAGCTTATAGGCATTGTCATTGATCATTTCTAACACTTGAAAAGGTTTATCTCCTCTAGGCTGCAACTTTGATTTCCTTTGAGTAAGAAACCTTTCCTTACGTAAATAAACCCAGACCTAATCTCCAGGTTTAAAAATGACCTTAATACGCCTCTTATTGGCTTGCCTTGCATATTGCTCATTTTTCTTATCTACTTTAGCTCGAACCTTGGCATGCAAATCCCTAACAAAATATGCCTTTTTCTTACCATCCAAATTAGCATGTTCATTAGTAGGCAAAGGTAAGATATCTAAAGGAGTTAAAGGATTAAAGCCATATACAACTTCAAAAAGAGAATAAGAAGTAGTAGAATGAATAGTCTTATTATATGCAAACTCAAAATGTGGTATACAACTTTAAAAGGAGAATAAGAAGTAGTAAAATGAACAGTCCTATCATATGAAAACTAAATATGTGGCAAACATCTCTCCCACTGTTTTAAGTTTTTTTGAATGATAGCATAATAAAGTAGTAAGTGTCCTATTAACTACTTCAGTTTGTCCATTTGTTTGAGAATGTGCAATAGTAAAAAACAAGAGTTTAGTTCCTAATTTATTCCATAAAGTACGTCAAAAATGACTTAAGAACTTAACATCTCTATCACTTACTATTGTTCTAGGCAATCGATGCAAATGTATTACCTCTTTAAAGAACAAATCAGCAACATGTGTTGCATCATTAGTTTTTGAACATGTAATAAAATACACCATCTTGCTAAGCCTATCAACAACAACAAATATGTTATCCTTACCACTTTGAGACCTAGGCAACCCTAATACAAAATCCATAGATATATCCATCCAAGTTTGATTAGGCATAGGTAAAGGTGCATATAAACCATGTGGCATTACTTTAGATTTTTCCTATTTACATGTTATACACTTATCATAAAAAAATTGCACATCATGTTCCGTTTTAGGCCAATAAAAATGTTCATGCAATATATTTAAAGTTTTTGTACACCAAAATTCCCCATCAAACCACCTCTATAAGTCTTTCTAACCAACATTTCATGCAAATAGCATATGGGCACACAATTTATCTTTCTTAAACAAGAATCCATCATGCCTATAATACTCACCATGTGCACACTTAGAACATGCATTCCATACTTGGCTGAAATCAACATCATTGACAAATCTTTAATAAACTCAAAACCAAGTAATTTTGTTTGCAATTAAGTAAGCAATGCATACCTTCTAGACAATGCATCAGCAATAATGTTTTTTTTTCCACTCTTGTACTTAATCATATAAGGACAAGGAAATGTCTCAATAAACTCTAACCATTTGGCATGCCTTTTATTAAGCTTACCTTATGATTTTAGATACTTCAAGCTCTCATGATCAGAATGGATTATGAATAACTTTAGCCATAAATAGTTTTGCCATGTTTGTAGAGTTCTCACTAATGCATACAGCTCCTTGTCATAAGTAGGATAGTTTAATGCTACCCCACTAAGCTTTTCACTAAAATAGGCAATCAGTTTAGAATCCTACATCAAAACAGGTCCTATTTCAATTCTAGATGCATCATATTCAACCTTAAAAACTTTATCAAAATTAGGTAAACAAAGCAAAGGTGCATTAATCAACTTATCTTTTAATGTATTAAAAGCTTTCTTATGCATATCATCCCATTTAAACATAGCATTCTTTTTAACAAGTTTATTTAAAGGTGCTGCAATAGAACTAAAGTCTTTCATAAACCTTCTATAGAAACTTGCTAAACCATGAAAACTCCTTACCTTATTCGTATTCCTAGGTGTTGGCCAGTCCCTAATTACCTTAACCTTATCTTCATCTACACTTATTCTATGCAAACTCATAACAAAACCAAGAAAAATAATGGATTCCATGCAAAACACAAATTTTTTAAGATTAGCATACAATTATGCTCCTTTAAAGCACTAAAAACAGCATGCAAATGTTGACCAAAATTGAAAACAGGGGGTAGCATCACGTTATCTTGCTTTCTAAATTTATTTTAAATTGGTTCAAAGGATTTAGAAGGTGGACAAGACACCGTTAGAAAGGTAACTTGGTGAGGGTCATCTTAAAAATATTCCCACTACCCTAAAAAGTCATTTTCAAGGGGAATAAATTTTTAAGTTCAGATTGATAATGCAACTGGTAGAGCATATAAGGGACAAGGTGTGTCAAAATTTGAAAAATCACCCCAGACTCATTTGGTATCAAAAAATACCTTTCTGAAAAAAGAATTTCATAAACCTTTTAGGAAAAAAGGTTCAACAATTTGGAAAAGTCATTTAGTGGGCCTGAACGGCCCAACCATGATACATGTTCAGATTCTAGAGGTTCTGAGTAGTTTATACTTGAAAAATCATAACTCTCTCATTCGGAATGATTCGGGGGTGAATAAGATATTCTTTTAAAGATAATTTGACATCCTTTGGTACAAAAATATCAAAAAATTCATGAAAAATCGTTTAGGATTTTAAAGTGATTTTTCAATTTGCAATAGTTGTGTTGCCAGCAGGGGACAAAGCAAAGCAAGGGATATCTCTTATTTTTTATGTCTACGGGTCCAAACTCGAGTCATTGACATCCAAACATTTATGGCTGAAGGGAAAGAGTGGCATGAGCATCACAAGCTCATTTGCACAACCCCGGAGTAGTTTGGGATGATGAAAGAGCTTGTTGATCATACCACTCAAGGTTTTGACTCAAGAAAAAGGCATAAATATTTAGGGAATAATTATAAGACCATTTTCATTTTAAAATCAAAAGATTTGAGCTTGTTTAACCAAGATTCTAGATCTGGAAAACTTAATTTTTCCTAAGATATTTTGCTAGCTTTAAGGAAAATGCTAAGTCCATGCTAATCCTCATTGGTTAAGGTTAACAAGCTTGGCTTTGGGGGTTTCAAAAATTAGTTTTTATCAGCCATTAAACATGCATTTTGACAACAAACATACAAGGGGATGGCATATAACATGAATAGGGATGCTAATTTTGCTAATGGCCTAAATAAAGAAAGTGTCATGCACTTTGACAAGAAAATGTTATGGATGTTGAAAATGACAATGATTCATGCAAGTTAATTTCTAAAAGTGCTTGAAATGTGCTAGGCTAATGATTCATACATGGAATAAGGATAACAAGATGCATGGACATGGCATAAAATGAATGAGTAAGAGATATCAAACTAATAAGGATGAAATGAGGCATTTTGCACATAAAAGGGGCATTAAGGCATCCAAATCTTAAACTACCATAACCAAATGCCACAATAATGCATGATAATCTTAAGGGGGTGATGGAAACATGGAGAGCTCACTAAAATGATGAAGGTGTTGAAAAATAGAGAATGTAAGTGATATAGTAAGAAGTTATACCAACAAAACTTCAACTTTGGCCAAATAGTTGGAACAATAGAGATGGCTTGAATTTCCCTCTTTTCCTTGTTGTAAATAAGCAAGAAAAAGAGAGAAACAATGAGGCTTTGGTTTTGGTATGGATAAGGGTGATTTTTTTAATGTGTAGAGGTTAAGAGTGAGTGTTTTGGGGTAATTTTTAGCTGATGGGTGGAGAGCTACAGAATTTAATTTTTTTAATGTGTGAATGTGTTTTTTGGAAGCTGAAATAAGCTAAAATCTAACCTTTTTCAGCTGAGATAGAAGTGGTCCCTTTATACTAGCTTTTTGGACCCAAATTGGAAGTGTTTTTAGCCATTTCTCAAAAGGGACAAGGTGATGTCAGCATGGTGGCTATAGGGTGGCTGTAGGGAGCAACTTGCTGCCAATGTGATGGGCATAGGGTGGCTGGTTTAAATGCTAAAATGATTTTCCAGCAAATAGGGTGGTGATGGTGATATTGGTTAACAAGCTAAGGAGTAGGGTGATCATGTGATATTGACCTTTTTTTATATAATTTAGACTTAAAAAAATGTTATGATTAATTTAAAAGTCTAAAATCATAATCTGATATGTGCTTTAATCTTTCCTAATACAAAAAATAAGTTAAAATCAAATTTTGGATCCATGGTGGACGAGTCAAAAATGCTCAGACCATGAAAATGGCTTGCATGTATCAATTTATTGCATACTGTATCGATACGTTTGGTCCGAAAGCCTTGATGGTATCAATACAATGAACATTGTATCGATACAATGATCATTGTATTGATACTATAAACCTTTGTATCGATACTATGAACCACTATATCAATACATGTTGATATGTATCGATACATTTCTTTACAAAATGCATGTTTTAGTCTTGGCATGGCCTAGTATCGATACATGAGGTCCTGTATCGATATAGAGGCTCATGTATCGAT
>JBBYHL010446206.1:0-16749 GCA_038381835.1 Adansonia madagascariensis
ATTAGTTGTCAATTGCCTTAGAGTCCAAATTGTTGTCCAATCCATGTCCAATGTTGTTGTTTTGTTGGGCCTTGAGGCCGCAGTTCATATATTCCCATTTTCTTATTTTATTTTTTTATTCTTCTTCCTTTCTTCCGAGCAATCCTTAAAAAAAAAAAAAAAAAAAAAGAATCCGAAAATACAAAATAAAAGGAAAATGCAGAAGCAAATCTTTGAAAAGTTTTCGACCACTATAAATAATGGCCTATGGTATATCATGAATGTTAACAAGCACAAAGACAAATCGCAACAAGGAATTTTTGGTTTTCTGGAAAATGTGACTTTTTTGTGTGGATTGAAATTCCCGGTCAGTGAAAATCGGGTTTAAAGAAATTGATGGTCAAATTGTTTTTTTCTGGTACGGAGAGAAAACAAACTTTTAAAGAAAAAAAAGCTAAAAGCGGGAATCAAGAAAACCCAGTTTGTAAATGGCAAAGTCCGGTTAGACTCGGTTTACACATGGGCCTCTGAGCCAACCCAACTGGATTGCATGAAGTTTCCCTTTTTAAAATTATTTATTTATTTTCTCTTTCATTTCATTTCATTTTCTTTTCTTTTTTAATTTTATTTATCAATTATTCATTTGTCAATTTTCTTTATTTAGTTATTTATTTTGCTATTTGCCTATTACTCTAATTGTTTGTTAATTTATTATTATTATATATGTCAATTATTGTTTTTATTCGCCTACCTCAAATGTTCCTTTGCACACACATTAAACAAAGTATAATATAAGCCCTAAACTCATGCTGATCCGTTTTAGGAAAAAGTCAAGCATCTATGCTCTCGCGAGGTGATGACCTCTATATGGATCTCAGGGTGCAAAGTATCAAAGCTTTTGTGAGGTGATAGCCTATACAGTGGCTAGGGAAATAGGATTATACATTCGGTTGGTTTAGTCGGTTTAATCAGAAAAAATCTGAAACCGAATTAACTAACTTCGTTGGAGAAACTAATTAAGCCGGCCAAATTTTTTGACTATAACCGAACTAACCGAACCAACCAAATTTTGATTGATTTGGTCAGGTGATTCAGTTAAATCGGTTTATTGGGTCTTGGGCTATAATGTTGTATATTTGGTTTGGGTATAGGTTTAATTGGACTATTAATATATATAAATATTAAATATTAAAAGTTCAGTTAATTTAATTGGTTTGGTTAATGATTTTACTAATCGATAACCGATTGAATTAACTAAATAAATCGACATAACCAAATCAAATTAACCAAATTCCTTCGGTTAAGTCGATTTGAACCGACTTATGCACAGTCTTATAGGAAAATTCTCTTACCTAAATTGAATGCTTTTCTTTTGGAGCCTATAATGGACAGGGATTGGAGTTCTTTACTCATTCACCATGGATGAAGTTAAGGAGCAATTTGGAGACCTTTTAGACTAGTCAATATCCCAAACCTAATATACAGACAACACTTAAATGACCAATTATAAGATAGAATCATGCCAATCCTTGCATAGAAAAAAATAAAACATTTTTCCCTACATATTTGCATTCTTTTTTTGTATGCTTTTATCTTTTCATTAATATTATGATGCAACTTCTAATTGTTTTATTACACTTTTCATAAATTTTGCATATCAGATTATCATGAGGAGTATGTTGGCACATAATGATTTTAGATAGATAAAAGCTAACCTGCATCCATGGATAACCTATTCAACTTTACATTGGCTAAATGCAAATCTTCAAGCAGTATAAATATTAAATCAAAAGAAGACCAACAAAAGATAGAGGATTGTTTGCCACCAAATTGTTTACGCTTCTTATAAGGGTTCTCCTGGAATTTAAGCAAAACAACCTCATAGACTTGGTCAACATTTTGAATTCTTGGAGCAGAACTAAGCAAGAGGAATTTTAGAAAAAAATGGTCATATGGCCTTATTCCTCCCAGTTAAGGTGGACAGTAATATGGCCCAAACTATGATACATGTAGACACCTAATTTTGTCCGAGCTTTCAAACAAGTATCACAAGGCATCATTAAGGTCAAATGGGTAAACACAATTTCAACCCTTATCATTCCAATCCAAGGTAAGGTGTTTAGAGAGCCAAAGGTATGCAAATCCACTTTTTCAATTGATTGTACCGATATATGGCTTTAATGTATCGATACATGGTTGCTATGTGATCAAATTTGAGAAATCTCAGGTCGTATCGATACTAAAGGGTGACGTATCGATTCATTCACTTGATGCATCGATATAGGGCTTGGCAGTAGCTAAGGTACGATTTTTAGACCAAACTATTAATAAACATAAAAGATTTATCAATACATGGGCGATTATATTGGTATATTGCTCAAATGTATTAATACATGCCAATTATATTGATATATTGCTCAAATGTATCAATACAATTAGGCAAAAATGCTTGCTATTTTTACTGGTTAGTATTATTTTCTCCCCTTTGCACTATTGATTTAAAACACGAGTTTGCCCATATTTTTTTATTTTGAAAATCATTCAAATTTATACCAGGCTTTATCATTGGATTTGACATTGGGTTTAAATGATTTTTCAGGCCCAAGTAGCTAGGGAGTAGATCAGTTTCATGATAAAATTTAACTTGTTAGAGGACACTTTAGGATTTTCTAGCATTATAGTCTGCATAAAGTGTTTGGATTTACTAATTTAGCTGCACTAACCAATGAAAATTCAAATTACTGAACATGATACCTTGACCGACTCCATAGTACATGTGGAAGAGATCAAAATAGCCTCACTTGAGGTTAAAAAGTTGGCTGTTCACATGCATGTTAAAAGGGAAGTTTTTGGCTCAATAGAGCATTTCACATTACTATTTCATGTAGCTTTCAAAACAGTCTGAGAAAAATCTCTCAACAACCTTATTTTTTTCATTTATCTTCCTCACCAAACTTCTTTCCTCTAAAGCACCACTTTGAAAGCCCATCTTTTTTTTTTACTACTAATCCATGGTAAGCAAGGGAAAAAAAGTAAGCAAAAACTAGAAAAAATAGAAAAAACCAAGACATGTAATGACATAAAAATCTTTTCTTCATGTTTATACCATGTTTTATGATACCATAAGCTCCTGTGACATGCCCATGCTTTATTTATGTTATCCTTTGCAATTTTAGCCATGTTTGCGAAATAAAAATGCCATCATGATGTTTTAACTTGCTTTCATTGCTTAATGACATGTCTTGGTGTTTTACTTGATTCAATATGTTGGATGTGACTTTGATGTGTAAAAATTTTGTTTCCATAAACCATCCTAAGTTAAGTCAAGATTAACTTCAAATAATGAAGATTAATCTTGGCTGAATGTTTTCATTATGTTGATGTTCCAACCTTGGGTTAAAAGCAAATATTTCATATTTGGATTCATGGCATAACTAGGCAAAATAAAACATTTATTCAGCCTAAAAATTTTTCTATTTTATGAAATGTTCGATGAAAGGTCTTGATATGAACTTATGTGTTGTTAATCAAATGGCGTGAATAATAAATCGTTTACTGGTTCTATTCCTCTAGATTTTTGATGGATTTGTGATTCTATAAACATGGACCGTATGTGGTGGACATTTGTATGTTCGAGATACATTATATGTGCCTAGGAAGTCCAAAGAACATAAGTGACATTTTTTTGCACTAACAATAACTTTTTACCCATTTAGAAAATTATTTTTAAGCCCCAAATGATTTTTATGAATTTTTTGGGTTTTTTTTCCTTTAAAGGGCATTGAGTTAACTTTCAATGGTATCTTGTTTGCCTCATAATGGGCTTGGATGAGAGAGTTATGATTTTTTAAAAATACTTATTGTTTAGAACCCCAGAGACCAATGACTAGATTGCATTATGGGCCATTTTTTGACCACTAAATAATTTTTTCTGGATTTTAAAAATTTTTTTCTAAAAATTACATGAAATTCTCTTTTCAAAAAGGTATCATTTATCATTTAACAATTCTGAACGAGTTTGGGATGATTTTTCAAAGTTTGCTGCACCTTTTCTCCTTACGCATGCTGTCAGTGTTAAATCCAGTTTGATTTCAATAATTATTTTATCCTAGAAAGCAATTTTTTGGGACTTTTCAAATATTTTTATATTAACACTCTTTGAGTTATCTTTTCAACAATATCTTGTTTACCACCCAAAACTTTCGAATGAGCCGGACTAAATTTGGAAAAGTAGACAACGTGAAGTTATCCCTTATTTCAGTGTTAGGAAAAATCAAATAATTTTCCTAAACCACCTTATCGACGTATTCGAATGCCTTGAGACAAGTTTGGCTCTCACCCTAATGAATTTTTAAGTCATATACAGGTCTCACTAGCTTGGATCAAGGTTTAAACACTCTTAAAAAAAATCAATTTAGTCCTTTTATTAAAATTATCAGTTTTAATTTAAAATGCACCTTTTTATTAAAAAATAGCTAAAAATATTTCATTTTTCAAGAATTACTAAGTATTTCATCCATGTAGGTTTTCCAACCCCTTTTTAAACTTCATAAAAAATTTAATGTTCTCACTCTCTCAAGCGCATCGATTTTTTTAGATAAAATCTTAGTTTTCATGTCTTAAGCTACCAATGATTTCAAATGCATCTCAAAATTGTTTAATTTGGTTATTTCTAGATAACTAATGACAATTACAAGATACATTCCAACCAACGCTCCTTTTTTTTTTTGCTTTGTATTTTTTTTCACAATGTGTATTGTATTTCTTTGTTTTACTAACACATTTCCTTTTTCGATGACAACTTTGCATTCATGTTTTAAAATCAAATTTCCTAAAATTATCAAGGCAATGTTCCATTCAACATCTCTCCAGTGCTTGACATAGAATATCCTTTTCAAATTAAAATCCAAAAATTTCTTTACTAAAACCTCAATGTTTTCTCCATATTTCAGGGTTAATAGAGAGGTTCAGATTCTTTATAAAAACCTAAATTTTTCATTTTTAAAAATGCAACGCAAAGGGGATTTTACATGAATAATGACTGTTTAAAAATCAAGAAAACTGAAACCGAGATAACCTATGGCTAGATGGTACAAATTTTGGGTGTCGTAGGGTGCTAATCTTTCCCTACGCCTAACCAACTCTGGGACCCTCCTAACAAACTCTAGAATACATAGATCGTACAATCAAACCTTAGAGTTTTGTAACTCAAAGTACCAAGCTTAATAGGTGTCCAATCATACCTAGCCCAAATAGTCGTGGCCATTTCGTCATGGCCATTAAAGGTCAATTGGACGAGTAATTCGTCTAACAACCTTCCCCAATCAAACACGTGAAACACCTCTCTCTTAACCCATCACACCTCAAAATCGCATTAAGGATATTTCTTAAGTTAAGCGTATATCCCATCATTGAGGTTATGTTACAACAACACAATTATGTTTAATGGAGGAGATTTGGTGATGACAATTGAAAAAAAAAAATTGCCATAATTAACCAAGAAAATACAAAGCCTTTCACTCTAATATTTACATTAAAAATGCTTTGAATACAATCGATAAAAAATGTTCTTACGTAAAATTTATAGCCAAAACTAATACATTAACTATATTCTGTATTATACATTTCATACGATTTCATTAACTAAAAATATTTTATACCAAAAAAAATCTTCCAATGGCCTTCAAACTTTTCTTAATTCTAGAGTAGCCTTATCACTTAATCATCTATAAAGAGAAAGTAAAGAGTGAGTGAGCACATTATAGCTTAGCAAATATAGTCTCACACCCTATAGTATTAAGCATCATTCATACATATTATAAGAGTCATTCAAGAACATTATTCAAGTCATACTATCAAAGTAATTAAGGAAATAGTTAAAGCATCATAATAATATCAAACCATGGATGATTTCATAAATGCAAAACTCATTGCCAAATATAAGTTGGTTCCTGCAATTATCGTTTCTTGTATCATGACTCCAATGTCTAAAATCATGGAGTCACTTTCATAAATCATTGCATCATACTTTTCATTAATTGCATCATAAATCATTTCTTGCATCTTACACTATATCATTATTACAACTTATTACAAGGGCTGTATTAAACAATTCCATTTTTATAAAAATATCTAACTACCATAATTGGCTAGTTAAGGTATATGCTATCTATTACAACCTATTAGCAGTGTTGTAAATTAACTATTATAACTTTTTATCAAAACCATATGCTAACTATTTTGACCCATTAGCAATGTTGTAAGCTAACTATTATAACCTTTTATTAGAATCGTATGTTAATTATTCTGACCTATTGAAGGGGTTGCATGCTCTTTGCTAACTATTCTAATCCATGGCATCATATATACTTTGCTAACTATTCCAACTTGTTATTAAGGTTGAATAGCTATTGTAACGCAATAACGGGGCCTAGCTAACTATTTTAATCCATTAGTGGGGCCTTGCTAACTATTGTAATCCATTATCAGGGGTTGTGTTAATGATTTAACCTATTAGGCAGGCCTGTGCTAACTATTGTAACCTGTTAGCGAAGCCTAGCTAACTATTGTAACCCATTAACTAGTTTTAGTATCAATTATCCCATTTCTAGGGATCGTTCATTATTTTTTTGTGAAAACATTCTTAAAACATTGATCATTTTCAACTCTTATTGATAAAGTTATTATCCTTCAAATTAATATACCAAGAAAGAAAACAATTATATACATGATCCTATTATCATACCAAAATTAAAGATACAAACATTTAACTCATTCATTAAGGTTATATTTAAGTATAAGATAGATGTGAGCCAATGTAAGTGTAAGATTATACTTTTAATAATTTCATTCTTCCTTTGAATCTTATTCACAATCATATGAATATGTCATAAATCAATCATGCTCTTTAGAAAACATTAAATCATGCAACCATCTAAAATAACTCATGATCTTCCAAATTAACAAATATGATAACTTACCTAAAACCCTCTAAATCAACTACATCTTTGGTTGCAAAAATCAAAATCATTATCCGTTTGAAGTTTTAAAAGTAAACTTAATAGGCTTTCATACATATAAAGCTCAATCCATAACTCGTACTAGATGAAGTGTAGTGAAATCTCGAAGCTGCCCTTGGTGCTATTGTCTGGCAGCCTACGTAACTTTTAGTAAAAAATGTTGTATCTTTACCTGAAAAACTTAGATTTGAATTCTATTTTGCTCTGTAGAATGTAAACTTGATTTGCTTTCCAGACATATATAATATACATATCCAAAGCATCTTAATTCATATAGAATTTGGCTTAATTTTGTTGTTATAGATATCAAGACTTAGGTAAAATATAATGTTTCTTTAATTTATAGAATATTTGATTTCCCCTTTTCATCCTTAAAATCCATTCAAAATCATTATTAAATTTTATTTAGATGAAGATATATGGTCTAATAGTTCTATGAAAAAGGTACTGAAAATGCATAAGAGATTTATAAATTTTCTAGGTTTTCCTCCATCATATAAACCCTAAATTAAACTTGGCAATTCGTATCAACGTGTTGTGTTGCATGTGGTGTCTTACTTTTGGCACGACATGATTATTTGATACACGAATACGGCATGATTAATTAATCGCGTCAGACCTTGAAACACAAATATGACACGGCTTATATTTATGTTACACACGACACGACACAATTAACATGTTTAAAATTGATCTTTTAAATTTAACATGATATTATACGATTAAAATTGATCCGTTAAAATTTATACGACATTACACAACATGATTAAACTTGATCCGTTTATGTTAATATGATACGACATGACATGATTACAACACGAATAACACGATTAATATGAATAAGATGAAAACACGATTAATACACGAATTATATAAAAACACATTTAGGACACGAATTACATGAATATTATCAACCAATCTGCTAATTAATTTTTTTCCTTCATTTTCAAGCTATTTTACTTTCTAACCATAGCATGAATATTATAAAATGAATAAATCACATTGCACACCATTGGAAGCCATAAAAATACAAAATATGAACATTATCCAATTCTAACAGAATTAAACAAACACAATTCAAATGTACCAACAAACAAAATAAAATTTCAAACTCCAAACATTCTTAAATTTTAACAAATAAAAGTCTAATAAAACTTGTCCCATGCAAGCCTTCTACGAAGCCACCTATTTATAAAATAAAAAATATTTATCAAAATCAAATAAAATTTAATAGTTAAAAAATTAAATGAATTCAATCTTTGCAATACTAACATTTTATTCAAGATCCATCAACTCTAACATCACCAGAGGCAGAAAGTTTGGATGAATCCTCATTGTTAATATCCAACTGAATGATAATATGTGTAATCTCATTTAATTTCAACTCTGCAAAATCTACATTTATAAAGTTTATATCCATAAATCACAAGTGTGCTAATGGTAATTGTGAATTAATTATATACAAAGTGAAATATGTTCATTAAAATGGAAAAAAAAAATCCTCACCAATTTCTCCAAACAACCAATCCTTACAACAAACAGTTGTTTCCACAATATCTGGCTTGAGTGAGCTACGATATTGGTCAATAACCTTACCACTAATGCTAAAAGTAGATTCAGATGCCACTGTTGAAATAGGAATGCTCATTATATCCCGTGCCATGGTAGCAGGCTCAAGATAGTGAAATTGGTTTGCGTTCCAAAAATGTGGGATATCTAAATCTTGTTTTCTATCAACCCTTCATTCATCAAGATATAACTCAAGTTAAGATTTTTGTGTAGCATTCCTATACTCAATGTCATAAAATTCGAATCCCTAATTAAAAAATAAAATTCAAATGTTTAAAAGTAAAAAAAAATAGAATTATAACAAATAACATAAAAAAATATTAAAATTAAATCAGTAATAACAATTTAAAAAAAGATAAACTACCTGAAAGACATCAGTATCACACTTATCAAGAGTAGAAACATTAGAGGACATGATCAGAAGCCTTGACAACATATTCATCATAAAGAGAAAACAAACTATCTTTAACAGCTCTAAATTTTATTGAATCATTCCCATAAAGCTTCTTGTAACTCCACTCGAAAAATTGAAGCTTGTAACTAGGATCCAATATCCAAATTTGAAAAGCATTTAAGCAGCCATGTTTCTTATGTATATATCAATCACATTCAAGTAGTCATTCAAGGTTAAGAGAGCCTTGAAAATGGAAAGAAAGTATAAATTGGCTATGGGAAACTTTGTTCTAGAAAACACACAAGTAATATTATAAGAAACACCCAAAAACTTGCAAAGTTTTTCAATTCATCCCACTCATCCAAAGATGGACAACTCTTATAATTCGAATAACTAATTGGTAAGTGAGAAAAAGCCATGCGAAAGTAAAGTACACTTTCAAGCATGAAAAATGTGGAATTCCACCTAGTTGCAACATCTTGTCTCAATCATTTTTTTGCATCTAAACTCACTAGGTTCACACATTCTAAGAATTTTTGTTTTCTCACTCGAGAACCTTTCACATATTTTATACTTTCCCTCACTTCTTTTACAGCTTCATTAACCTCCTTTAATCCACCTTGCATTGTTAAATTAAGAATATGAGCACAACATCGTATATGAAAAAACTGACCTTCTTTTAAAAGTGCTTTCCTCATGTTCAATTCTGATTTCAAAAAATCAACAAAAGAATCATTAGTAGAAGCATTATCTAATGTTAAAGAAAATTATTTACTTTCACCCTCCCAATCAGCTTTCAATAAGTACACCTTTTCACTTAATGCAACACCATTGTGTGTTGGTGGCATATAGGAAAAACTCAAGATTTTCTTTTGTAAAGTCCAATATTGATAAACAAAGTGAGCAATTAGACATATATACCCATTAGTTGTAATAGAAGTCCATAAATAAGAAGTCAGACATATCCTACCTGGTGAATCCTTAAGCAATTATAGGATCCTACTCCTTTCTCTTTTATGCATCCTAAGAATATCAATTTTAGCAGTGTTCCTAGAGATTGAAGTAGCATCTTCATACAAATAAGAGAAGATAGCCCTAATGCGATAATACTTTACAAATAATAATAGTAAATTATGCAAGAACATTGCAGTAGTTAACAATTCACAAAATTTTTCATGCTCAAATTTTGAAGACTTTACTACCATAGATCCATGTTTTGCGTATAATATCATTTAACTCATTTGACTTATGTTATGAATGTCTCTCCTATCACAATTGTTCATATGTCATTTTAGATTACCTGTTCCATGCTTGCTGTCATAGTTCTTAACAGCTTTACATAACCTGCACTTTATTTTCTGAGCACCAGTAATAGTTTTCTCGGATAATAACTCGAAGACTGACTAGACAGTTGAAGTGTGCTTCCTTTTGCATCTCACTTGCTTATTTCCTTTATGTTCAGTCTCCTCTGCCTCAACTTACACGATATCATCATCTTCATCACCCAAGCTCATAGGAATAGAATTTGATTTGAGACTAATATTGATATTATCAAAGTCCACCTACAATAATATTGACAATCTTTGAGTTGTCAAATAAAAAAGATAATCTTGATAATCATATTACCATAGAGAAATAAATTCGTAGATTAGGTATATAAAAAATGGCATACAACATATAAAAAAATGTGGTATTAAAATTTTTAAAAATTAACTATATCTGTATCAAAGTTTATTTAATATCACTTAGAGACTACGATCACCCAAACATAGATTCTATATAATATACATGTATCTGGTTTTCATTTTAAAGTAAACATTATCTTTTTAGTCTCACCACAGTCAAAATAATAAATCATATTAATGAAAGTCAAATTTTAAATAAATAAGAACAAAGTAAAGTATTTATATAATAAAATTTATATTATATTAATGAGAACAAAGTAAAACAACAATTTCAGCATTTTAACTTAAGAACACCGCCATACAAAATAGCATCAAAGTTCCTCAAGTTTTATATAAAATGGAGTTTCTAAGACATGATTTTTATTTTTATTCGAGAAAGGTAATACAGAATCAGTATAGGCAAACTCAACATACAAATTTTAAGTAAGCCCCTTTCCTACCCCCACCTTTGAAAGGAAAACAGAAAGAACTCTAAGCTATGAGCACCAAAAAAGAGACTGCAAGGTAGTTGAGCTAAAATGTTAAAATTTATATAATAAACTCTAGATAATAAAAAACATTACCTGAGGATTTGAAGTCATTATTTAGGCTAATAGCTGATTGTGGATCTCAGATCTGCTTTGTCAAGAGAGTTATGGCGACGGCAAAGGAAAAGTTTGGATGATTGGGTGGGATTTGGCCAATTGATGGCAAGTGAAATTAGGAAATGGGTGTTGTCAAAGTGAAGATGAAAAAGATTTAGTAAAACCCTAAAATCGAAGGGAACATATTATTTTCATTTTTTGATTTGGAATTGGACTAAGCTTTTTCCACGTTTAGATATGCCTTTGATTTTATTAAATTGGACTGAGCATTTTCAAAGTGAATGAGTTTCCTTTTAATTTGGATTTACCGTTTCATTCTCCATCGACCTTCTTTTGAAACAATTATAATAATTAAATTAATTTTATTATCATAATAATTAATTCATTAATGGTAATATTCAATTACTAACCTTTATGCATGCCTCCAAAATTATACTATAAAAGTCATTTAGGAAAAAAAGTGGGAGTACTATGTTAATTTATCAATAAACTTCTTTGTATATGGTATAAATTTATCATTGATCTTTCTTTGGTGTAATTTTATCATCACGCTTCAAATTCTTGAATAAATTTATAATTATATTAATTTGAGGCAATTAAAGAATATTACTTAAAATTTGTACAATTTGAAAAGATAATTTTTAAAATGATATGATTGAATAAAAAAACTAGAATCCTATTTTATTTATTATGTTTTTTAATTAAATATTATGTCCTATAATTTGAAAATTTTTATTATATTTCACTTTTATTTCGCATGAGATTTTCTGTTGCATATAATATTTTTATTTTAATTAGTTTATAAGGTGATGATATATTATTCTTATTTTGATATTTATATTATTAAATTAACTTTTCTATTATATAACGCTATTATATAATACTGGAATTGGATATTATATTTAAATAATTATTTATAAATTATAATCATAATTTATTAGAGATTATATGAATAAATCATGTTGGTTATACTTAATCTTTATCTTTACCATGTTGGTTATAATCATAAATCCTCGTATTTTCAATATATTAATGGATACGTATCGACACGATTCTACCTTTATTCATGTTACGCTTGTTTTACATGTTTACGACATGAAATTTTAGTGCCATAAACGTGTTGATACAATTATAACATGAAACATGATTACATAAAACCTATACATGATTAAAGCATTATCGTACATGTGTTGTGTTTTTGTGTCATATCTAAACCAAATTCAACGACTAACAAATTCTCTTTTTATAAATTAAAAGAAAGATTTTACTCACTTTTTGAAACCTAAAATCTATTACAAACTTATTTTTTAATCCTCCATTTTAATTTCTAACCCCTTTATTTCATCTAAAGAAGAAGAAAAAGTAAGATTTTTTTTTTTAATTTTGTCAAACCAAAACCAACAAATAGGGTGGTATCCTTAGAATTTGGAAAATTTAATCTTTGATCCTTGTGTATTTCCTTATCTATTGAGAAATCTCTCACATTCGTTTAACTATTGCATTATAAATATTTTGTCTACTATATCTCAATTGTCCTAATCTTGATAAGATATTTTAGAAAAATAAGATGAGTTATTATAAGAAGCTTGCTAGAATAATGGAGATTAACCCACTAAAAGTCAAAGTAAAAAAGAAGAAGCAAAAAACAAATATATCCCTTAGCGATTTTTCTAGAATTCATCATTAAATGTCCTAAAGATAATAAAAGCATTAGCATGCTAGCCTTAACTATTTATATAATGTGATATTTCTGAAATCATTAGGATATGATAATGGATTTTACTGACCAAGTCAAGCATTGGACAAATGCGACCTTGACTAACTTGGTAGAAAGGATCAGGTCCCTAAACTATTGCCATCGAAATGATGAAAGATGTGTCAATGAGTGTATACTGTTGCTATACATTTGAATGAAAAGTCACCTTGAATAAAAAGAAACAAATTTTTGCAAACCATATCACTTATAGCATCCCTATCAAAGAGTTCTACAACAATAAATGACCAGAAGTGAACCTGAAACACTTGGATGTTATTTTTAAGTGGCATGGACATAGTATGGGGAGCTCTATGGATTCAACATGGGTCCATACTTTACTGTTACGAGGGCTAACCTTGAGTTCTTTTAGATTATAGGGTGCCATCAACTATGCCCTATTATGCTTAAAAAATAATCTGGGTCTAAGTAGTTCATCACTATGAATCAGTAGGAATTATCTTATACTTATAAGGAAGCTTAAGGAAAAATAAAAGAAAATGTCAAGCCATGGAAGCAACCCATTATGGTACGCCATGGATGACTCACATATAAAATTACTCTTGAGTATTCAATGTAACATGCTCATTAAGGTAAATGCATTATGTTTCTTAAAGAAAATAACGTTCATCCCTTAGTTGAGCCAACACCACCTAATCCTTTAGTAGAAGTAAAACGAGTCAAATAAAAACTCTAACAAGATAAGGAAGAGCTAGAACATGAAATACAAGCCGTTGAAATGAGTTAGTGAAGAAAAAAGTTGATTTAAAGGAACATAATGGAAAAATTCAAGTATTAGTCCAAAACGAGATAACTGGAAGAAAAATTTTTAAAAATTGAATAAATGCCGGCCTTTAATAGCTCTAAACTTGAAGTCTTGAAGGAAAATGGTGAGCTTTAGGAAAATATTCAAATTGTAGAGGTAAAGCACTTAGAAGCAAAGATACAAGATAAGGCATTCGGAGATTGCATTAGTCAATTGAAGGGATAACTTGATCTTCAATGGTTTTCCATGGAAAAAATTAGATAAAGAATGTGATATGCTCTAAGTTCATGCTAAATACAGAGATACTTGTTAGATGTAGAGGAAAGCATATTTGTCAAAGGTGGAGCACCTGAGGCATTTCTTTAACCAAATTATGGCAACTCGTAATGCAAAAGAGAGAACAAAAAAGGCAAAAGCATTAAAGATATGGGTACCATTGCTGCAACCATGTTGTTAGTATTTGCTCAAATTCTTTTGAGGAGCCTAAGATCATTACCATCAGATCACAAAATTTCTTTAAACATTTATTATTTTTATGCATGTAGTATTGAATTTTAAGACAATTTTAATAAAGGTTCCTTTTATAAATATCTTTTATGTGGTAAATTCTTCTTTGTACGTTGATTTAAGTTTTACACACAACTTACATATTCATCCAATACACCAACACATTATTTGTTTTCTTTAATATATGATTTTTCTTTACATTCGTTTTTTTCATATTAGCATTGATTAAGAATGTAATTGATTTCTTCTATTTTTTAGAAAGACATCACTTACAAATTGATATGAGAAATCAATTGGAAGTATAATTAACATTTTGGAAAGAAGTGTTGAAGAATTTCAACATGATATTCAAGAGATAAATGAGTAACTTTCTGAGTTGATGAAGGTAATTATTCATTCTTGAAAATCTCTATCATATTTGAACAAGCCATATGACAAGTAATCATTGTGTCAAGATCAATAAATCTTCCATGCTTATCAAAGATATACTAATAGACTTGGTAGTTTAATTAAGGATTAAGATTTGGACAATGTTGAAAAAGCAATGTATAAGCTTATGACTTAAAGCTCAAAGTCTAAAAATAAAATCATTTTATTCGCTCTAGTTATCACAAATTAATCTGCACTTTAACCTATATTATTGTCCTGTCACTTTTCAACTACCTTTTAAACATTTTACTCCAAAATGACCATGAAGCGTTTAAGATAAAACTCCCATTAACGTACACAAGGTTACTCTTTTAGCTTATCCAAGCCCATCTATTTTAACCAATCTATTCAGAATCTCTAAACTCCATATCCTAAAGACCATGATGCTTGTATTACTTGTGATTATCATTTAAGACCTTAGGCCCCTCTATAGAAAATTAGAAAGCCTTCAAGTGAAAGGTGCAAAATTTGGTAAAATAGGTTTGTTGACTTTTTTTTTTTAAAAAGGACAAAATGAATGTTGAGGTACACCCTTATCCTTATCAGCCTACTTCTAGAAAGGTTACTTAAGGAAAACCAAGAATAATTAAGAGAGCATTCCAATTTTTATTTTTAATTTGTTGCTTTCACTAATAAAAAAATAACATTGGCCGTATACCTTTAAAGATAATTCCAAATCCATCAACAGGTAATTATGATCCAAATATTTAGTGTGATCCTCACTGGGGCAATTAAACACTCAACAAAAAATTGAAGCAACTAAGATAAAATATAGGGTATCTGATTAGTGATGGCATTTTGACTCTAAAATTAAGGGAAAATAAAAATCTAAAATTAAAGGATGTGACATGTCATCTCAAATGCTAAGTCTCAGATTTACTTCCTAGGCATGGCATTTTTGTCTTGACAATAAATTTTTAATAGTTTTTTCTTCTTTCAATTTTGTTGAAAGTTAATTTAATACAAGCTGTCGCCTCAGTTATTTTCCAAACTCATATGAAGAAATGTCTTCAATGTTGAAAAAAATTGGTGATTACTATTAAGAATGGACATTGCAACACATTCGTATGAACCAATTCGATAGAAAATCAAACCACTTAAAAGCTAAAAAGAGTTGAAAATTTTATGAACCTACAATTTTGTTTGACTATGAAGAGAACTAAAAAAGCCCATGATCTTTATCTAAACAATGAACAATAAAATTTGTTAAATGTTTTTTTTAAATCAATACATGAGGCACTTTTTTTTATTCTGGATTTTGGTAATTTAACAAGTGTTAGGACTATCTAATGCTTTAAACACCTAACTCTAAATTCGTTCACCATGCTTGAATTCCATTCCCAAAAGTTGTTCTTTGCTTGCATCTTTGGCAAAATTATCAAAAGACTATATGCTCTACCATTTTTGAATATCTTGATCAATATCCAATTCCTTTATCCAGATTTTAGGCTAAGATTACTAATAAGCCACATTACTTTATGTTTTTGATATCTTTGCACACAATTTTGACTTATGAAATGTGTGAACAACTTGAATGCTTGAAAAACAAAATTATTTGTTGGGATTTTTCTTGAATAGCATATTAATTTAATAAGTTGCAAAAAAAAAAAATCAATTGTGACATTATTCATATAAGGTACTCAAATGATTCTAAAGGCAAAGCAAAATTGTAATCGTTTCTTTAATTAAAGTATCCATACTCGATTTAAAAATGATTGTCTTTCTTATTCTTCATAAATGAGATATTATCCCTTTTTAACCCATTTGAGCATATTTAATTCTTTTTGTTCAAATAAATCCTAACCAAGGATCAACCTTCATACTTAAAGGCAATTATTTGGAAGAAGCATGACAAAATGGTTCTTACTTTTCAGTATGGAAAGAATGCCTAGTATCATGAAACAAATGTTAAAATGAATTGAGTTTCAAAATTTTGAACTCACTTTGTGATGAATAAAGGTTTGAAAAATGAAAAATAAGATGAAAAATAAGAAATGAAGAAAAAGTTATGAATTTTTTTGAGATGTAGGAATGATAAATGTTCTCATTAAAAGAAAAGGCCTG